>JBBPBX010085272.1:0-15123 GCA_038048925.1 Garcialebias charrua
ATATATATATATATATATATATATATATATATATATATAGTGTGGATTGATAAAGGGAGACAGATGATACAAATACAGAAACCGACCACAGGAACATATACTCACCTGTTACTGAAGTGGCCTCTCTTTGTCGTTGTGTGAACATAATTGCTTTGATTACATGTCACTTTGCTGCTGTAGCATGTGGATTTACCCATTGTTGGACAGTAAAATAATTTCTATTGTATTCTATTTTGTTTGCCAAGGTCTGAGCTGGACACCCCTTCAGAAGATGATCTGATTAGGAATTACCTTTATGAAGGCTACACTTATGCAGGAATTTTGGATTACTTGGCAACAATTCACAATGTTAGAATGAGCCTTCGCTCTGTAAAGCAAATAAATAAATAAATCACTCGCCAGACAAAAAATATATAAATGACTCGCCTCTTCCTTTGGTGAATGAATGATGTGAATAATTCTGTCAAAACTTTTTAAAATAGTTTGTCTTCAGTAATCTCATATATACATCTTTTACATTACGGGCGGCCATGGTGTAGTGGTAATGGCAGTCGTCTCCCGATCAGAAAGTTGGCGGTTCGACTCCCGGGACCCGCACCATGTGTCGTTGTGTCCTTGGGCAAGACACTTAACCCTGAGTTGCTCCCGGTAGGACTGGAAAGCACCTTGCATGGTAGTCTGCCGCCACCGGTTTATGAATGTGTGTAGCATTCAATATATGTGTAGCACTTTGAGATTTTCAGTAATGAAAAGTGCGTTATAAATTGAATTAATTATTATTATTATTTAAATTGCATCTTTTTGTACATTTTACACATCTGGTAATGCCGTACGTGGAGGAGGAGAGGAAATGCTCAAATTAAAGCTTCTATTGTGTAACAAAATAAACCAAGTTTGTGGCTACTTCTTGCAAACATTCATTTAATAATTTTATTGAACACTACGTGGAGCAATTTTTGTAAAGAAACCACACACATACACACACACACACACACACACACGAGGGCACTTCTTAATTGACAGCTGCTAAATTTCTATTTCTAGAGACAAAACTTGTCTCTGCAACTGTTGAATTCTCCATGCGGCATCATCCAGTTGACCTAAGAGAAGACACAAAGGTGGAAACACAAAAAATGTAATAATTGCCATAAAGTATAAGAATACATGTAATAATAACAACTTTTATTTATAATGCACTTTACATAAACAGTACAACAGATCTCAAAGTGCTACACTGAATGAACATTAAATGACAAGATAAAAAAAACTATAGTATATAGCTGCTCCTCCTGACTCAAATCATTTCATGTATTTACTGACAACCTCCATCATTAGCAAGTTCAAAATGTCAACGAAAAAGTCCACAAGATGGTTACAGTGTTATTCGCTGCCATATATTTTTTCTACAACCATTTTCTGCAACACTAACCTGGAGAGAGATGGCAGGCAGCGTCGTGATCTTCTGTGATCTTTTTATTATTGGAACAACATGGCACACTGCAATAACAGCGTGTTGATGACTGTCATGTTTGTTAGGTGCTGCTGAGAGAGATGGACAAGAAAAAAGCAAAAAGAGAATTAATCACATCAGAACATGGAAATGGTTTGACATAAAGCTTTTAATTTAATATTAAAAATGCTATTCTAAACAACAGTGTTGTAAGATGTCAGACATTAATAAACATTTTAATGTTACAACACTGACAGGCAGCAGCAGCTCTGTAGAGTTTAGCTACATGTGGCAGCTAGCTGGTTACTTTGCATGATAATGATGGATAATGTTATCACAGCCAACTAACACATAAATACTGTTTTTATTAACGTAAATACAGAAAGTAAACGTTTAAGCATTACATCACTGACAGGCAGCGTTAGCTACTGTGGCTAAAGTTGCTGCAATGATGGATAACGTTGTAAACCACAACTAACAAACACGTAAATACAGAGTTTATTAACCTTACCTTAAGCTATATCTTGTAATTCAACCTCTATAAATAAAGGTTGAATGAATGAAATTCCGTGAAGTTTCAGACATCGAGGGAGAATCGACCCGGAACCAGAAGTACAGATATGCTGCGTCAAGACCTCTTTTTTGTTCGACTGCCCCCTAGTGGTCTTGATTGAATAATTTTGAGACAAATCTAACAGGCTTCATTCAAAAAAAAAATACTCAACCAAAAAACAGGAGGTTCAATCAAAAAAAAATTACTCAACCAAAAAACAGGAGGTTCAATCAAAAAAAAATTACTCAACCAAAAAAAACTTAGACTTTTCTTTGATTGATTGAATACTACTTTTTTGATTGAATACTACTTTTTTTGATTGAATACTACTTTTTTTGATTGAATACTACTTTTTTTGTTTGATACGATTTTTTTTTGATTGAATAATTGTGAAACAAATCTGACACCATATCTCAGCCTGCTATAACTCAAGACAAAGAGGAGTAGCAATATTAATGCATAAAAATGTCAACTTCACAGTATTAGACACAGTTATAGACCTGCACAGTAGATATATAATTTTAAAATGATCCACACTCTGCCAAAAATACTGTATTGTATTGTTGGCATATATGGGCCAAATGTGGACGACACCGCTTTTTTCTTGATCTCTTTTCTACTCTATCAAATCACATGTATTGCTCACTGGTACTGGGAGGTGATCTTAACTTTGGTCTAGATGACAAAATAGACGGGCTGAATGCAGTAGGAACTCAACGCAGTTGGCAATCCATAAATATAGTTAAACAGTACATGAGTGATTACGGACTCTGCGATACATGGCGTTCTCTTCACCCAAATAGCAAAGAATATTCTTTATTTTCACATGTGCATCACTCTTCCCTCCCCCTTTATAGATGGCCTCCCTTCTTACCTCACAGCCATCCTCTCACACAGATATGACTTTTTTTTAAAGAAAAAGGAAAGATATAAAGTAAGACAACAAAACACAACAATTATCCACAAAAAGAGCACAAGGCAAACACACCCAACCTCCGTCCGCAATCCTGCAAAGCAAATGACAAAACATAGCAACAAAATACACATACATAAAGACTAATAGCGGTATGAGCGGTTCTGGTTCTGTGAGATGCGGAGGTGTTATGAGCTGCTGCTGAGGAAAAACTTCAAGCCTGTGCGTGAGTATGATTATAAATCATTGGTAAGTCCATATTTATTTAAATAAAACTAGATAATTAAATGTAAGGTCATTAAAAAATATATACTAACATTTAATAACGATTTATTTGCTTCACTGAACAAAACTGGACGGGGAGACTTTGGAGAGCCTTGAATTGTTTGTAGACGATTATTTTGAAAAGCTAGTCATGAGCAAACTCAGCACATCCGGCGCTGCTAGCGAATTAGCCCCGTTAGCTAAACGACACCGAGAGGGTAGCTCAGATAGTTCTTCGGAAGCGTCCGCGGATAATTCGGGCTTCACGGCTATACTTGAGTCAATCGACAAGAAGTTATCTAGCTTGGACGCTCGGTTAGCGTTAGTGGAGCTACTACACAAGGAATTCCAGAGCCTGAGAGAATCGCTCGAGTTCAGTCAACAACAGGTAGAATCTCTCGCTAAAGAAAATAAAGAGTTGAAGGGGACAGTGAAAAAAATAACAGATCAGGTGACGCAGCTTTCTGGCGATAATAAGAAGATGAAGGAATCAATTTTAGATATTCAAGCCAGAAGCATGAGAGAAAATCTAGTGTTTTCTGGAATTCAGGAGCTAGCGGAAGAGGATCCTGAAGCCTCGGTTCGGGCATTCATTCAGAACCAGCTAAAGTTGCCGACTGAAACAGTTAAATCGATCACTTTTCATCGAGTTCACCGCCTGGGAGGTAAAAAACCTGAGAATACTAGGCCACGGCCAATAATAGCTAAATTCGAACATTTCAAGCAAAAAGAACAGGTTAAAAGCCGAGGTAGGGAACTGCGTGGCACACATTTTAGCATAAATGATCAATTCCCTGTAGAAATTCTGAATAGAAGGCGCGTTCTGTACCCGATAAGAAAGAAAAATATAAGTGAAGGAAGAAGAGCTAACATCTCTGTGGATAAACTCTACATAAACGGTCAGCTGTTTAGAGATCCAGAAGCTACTCCTTGGCTTTATTAGACAATCAAGGTAAGAAATGTTTTGGTTGCTAATATTAATTAATATTATTATATATAGTATTTATTAATATTACTTACCAGATATATTTAATTTTTTCTTTCAGCACAGCTCGGTGGTGGGACACACTCAGTTAGTGGTGGTACACAAGGTGGAATGACACTTGAGGTGGTAAGAGGGTTCTTTTGTTGTTTTTCCTTATCTGAGTTATGTTTTCATGTATATCATTTCTTTTTGTTTTTCTGTCTTTATTTTTCTATCTTAACAATTATCGGAGCACAAGCACAAGGGTTCACATACGTCTCTATATATCCATACATTTACTTCATAAATGAAAACTTCCCTGATTCATTAAAAAAAAAGAGCACTTACTCTATTTAAAAATAATATATAATTAATCATTAAAGGGATATGTATTTGTCTGGATCTATTATTATCTTTTATATTAGTGACATTGGGTGTGGTTTAGCTATATTATTATTAGCACAGGTATGGGTACCTTAGGGTTTGTCACATGGAACATTAATGGAGCCGGTAGCCAACGTAAAAAATATAGGATTTTTAACCAGATTAAAAGACTAAAGGCAGATGTTGTATTACTCCAAGAAATTCATAAATTGGCCTCAACTGTGGATGAGCTAAAGTCTTCTGAGTTTCCTAATGTATTTTCAGCCTGTTATAATTCAAGACAAAGAGGGGTAGCAATTTTAATACATAAAAACGTTAACTTCAAAGTATTAGATCAGGTTATAGACCCACAAGGTAGATATATAATATTAAAGTTATCAATATTTAGACAAAATTATTGCATAGTTAGCATATATGGGCCGAATGTAGACGACACTGCTTTTTTTCACGACTTTTTTTCCACTCTATCAAATCACATGGATTCCTCACTAGTAATGGGAGGTGATCTCAACTTTGGTTTCGATGACAAAATAGACAGACTGAATGCAGTGGGAGCTCAACGTAGTTGGCAATCTATAAATATAGTTTAACAGTATATGAATGATTATGGACTCTGCGATACATGGCGTACTTTTCACCCTGATAGCAAAGAATATTCTTTCTTTTCACATGTGCATCACTCATATTCTCGTCTAGATTATTTCATAGTAAGCAATTCATTGCTGACCAACATTTCAGACACTAATGGTGTGATCACACCGAACAGCGTTTCAACGGCAGGAGCGTCCAGTTTACATGCAAAGTCAATGGAGGACGCGCTTCCAGCCGCGTCTTGGCATCGGGCGTCACGTGACGTGTGTGTTGAGCGTGCTGGAAAGCGTTTTCCGTGCACGTGAACCGGCTTCAGCCTCCAAAGCACGCATTCAACATGCTGAAGATTTCGCCGTTCAAACGCCGCTCAACTCTACCTGATTGGTTGGTGTGTCAACCGATCAGGGAGAGTCGGGGGGAGAAGAGAGGGGGTAGAGGGAGAGTCCCTATGTGACAACGCGGAAACCAGTGACGCGGAAATGATTGCGCAACTATGTGACGTATTGTTTGTGGGGCACAGAAAAAACCCGCGGAGTCATGGACTATGGAAGAGAAACTCATTGTAGCTGTGTGTTCGTGACAATTCCTTCACGACCAGTCAAGTCTGCTCTACAGAAAGAGAGATAAAAAGCTCCTCGCCTGGCGGAGTGCTGACTCGGTATACTGGTAAGCTCCTCCCACACACCCAGCAGCAGTTTCGCGTTCTGGCGTTCAGGTCTAGACACAAAGTGCGTCCACTTGCGTGCGTGACGAGCTTTTTGGAGGTTGAAACGCTGTTCGGTGTGATCACACCATTAGATACACACTATTGCTGTCAGCGATCATGCACCAGTTACTCTAAATTTAGATAATAAAAAAGAAACAACAAGGAAGAATTTTTATAATACTTTAAAAAAGAATGGACATCATATTTAGAGTTTAATGACTTGCCAGGAACATCAGCATGTACACTTTGGGAGGCAGGGAAAACAGTTATGAGAGGCAAAATAATATCCTATTCAACAAATAAAAAGAAAAAAGAAAATAAACGTATTGAGTAATTAGAGAAATCCATCAAAGTATTAGAAGGTTTACAAGGAGAGGAAACACAGCAAAAGCTACGTAAGTTAAAATTAGAACTAAATGAATTTATTGACAAGAAAAACAAATTCTTGATACAAATACTTAGATTAGACAATTTTGAATACGGTAATAAATCAGGGAACTTTTTAGTTAACCAACTCAAATTAAACAAGGAAAAAACATCTATATATGGTATTAAAGATAAAAATGGAAATATAACTTATGATAAGGAAAAAGTAAACAGTGTTTTTAAAGATTTCTATAAAACTCTGTAAACTCCACAAATAAATCCATCTAATGAGGATATTAATGAATTCTTGGAGAGAGTAACTTTTCCAAAACTAGATATTAGCCAATCATCAAAATTAGATTCACCATTAACATCAGACGAGATCCAGGAAGCAATTAAAAGCATGCCTAATAAGAAATCTCCAGGTCCTGATGGATATCCAGTAGAATTCTATAAAAAAATTTGGGACATATTGGAACCAATATTTTATAGAATGCTACTTGAGGCAGAAGAAAATGGTAAGATACCAACACATATTAATTCAGCCAATATTAGTGTCCTATTAAAACCAGGCAAAGACCCTGTATTACCTACCAACTATCGTCCAATCTCTCTTATTAATGTTGATGTTAAAATAATTTGTAAAGTCTTATCTAAAAGACTAGAGAATATAACTCCTGTTATTATACATCCATACCAAACCGGGTTCATAAAAGGAAGACACTCGAACACAAACACTCGTAGATTATATAATGTAATAGAGTATTCGTATTTTAAAAATATTGAAACCACTATTTTGTCCTTGAATGCAGAAAAAGCATTCGATAGAGTAAATTGGAATTTCTTATTTGCTAGCTTAAATAAATTTGGATTTGGGAACTACTTCATTAACTGGCTAAAAATATTATATAGCTCACCAACGGCGTGCGTCAGGACAAATAATCAAATATCCTCAAGCTTCTGTTTACAGAGGGGAGCCAGGCAAGGTTGCCCACTTTCACCATCATTACAGTATTTTTTGGTGTATAGGTCGCACCCGTGTATAGGTCGCATTGTCCAATTATCACCAATATATAGGTCGCACTGGTGTATAGGTCGCACCTATGTTTAGCTCTGCTGCAAATGTCTGTCACAGGAGCATACAGCAAGGCTTTTAAGAAGATTAACACTTAAAAACAATTATTTGTTTGATAAAAATTATATCAAATATATGTCTGAGCTGAACTTTTCCTTAATACAGGTAGTCCCCGACTTACGAGCGCTCTGACTTACGAGGTCCCGGACTTAAGAGCATGCATCTCAGTAAAAAAAAAAAAAATAATAATAATAATAATTACTTTTTTTTTTACTTTATTTTTTTATTTTTTTTATAAATGAATACATGTACAGTACTGGACAGTCACCAAGCACTTAGCCTATCCTAGCACAAGAAAGTTAATTCTCAATAGTCCAGGTATCAAATCCGCTCATTCTCAATCAGTTCATCTGGACAGTTTCTTTTTAGCAGAAACGTTTCACCCTCGTAAGTCAGAGCGCTCGTAAGTCGGGGACTACCTGTATTAAGGAAAAGTTCAGCTCAGACATATATTTGATATAATTTTTATCAAACAAATAATTGTTTTTAAGTGTTAATCTTCTTAAAAGCCTTGCTGTATGCTCCTGTGACAGACATTTGCAGCAGAGCTAAACATAGGTGCGACCTATACACCAGTGCGACCTATATATTGGTGATAATTGGACAATGCGACCTATACACGGGTGCGACCTATACACCAAAAAATACTGTAATGATGGTGAAAGTGGGCAACCTTGCCTGGCTCCCCTCTGTAAACAGAAGCTTGAGGATATTTGATTATTTGTCCTGACGCACGCCGTTGGTGAGCTATATAATATTTTTAGCCAGTTAATGAAGTAGTTCCCAAATCCAAATTTATTTAAGCTAGCAAATAAGAAATTCCAATTTACTCTATCGAATGCTTTTTCTGCATTCAAGGACAAAATAGTGGTTTCAATATTTTTAAAATACGAATACTCTATTACATTATATTATCTACGAGTGTTTGTGTTCGAGTGTCTTCCTTTTATGAACCCGGTTTGGTATGGATGTATAATAACAGGAGTTATATTCTCTAGTCTTAAAGATAAGACTTTACAAATTATTTTAACATCAACATTAATAAGAGAGATTGGCCGATAGTTGGTAGGTAATACAGGGTCTTTGCCTGGTTTTAATAGGACACTAATATTGGCTGAATTAATATGTGTTGATATCTTACCATTTTCTTCTGCCTCAAGTAGCATTCTATAAAATATTGGTTCCAATATGTCCCAATTTTTTTTATAGAATTCTACTGGATATCCATCAGGACCTGGAGATTTCTTATTAGGCATGCTTTTAATTGCTTCCTGGATCTCGTCTGATGTTAATGGTGAATCTAATTTTGATGATTGGCTAATATCTAGTTTTGGAAAAGTTACTCTCTCCAAGAATTCATTAATATCCTCATTAGATGGATTTATTTGTGGAGTTTACAGAGTTTTATAGAAATCTTTAAAAACACTGTTTACTTTTTCCTTATCATAAGTTATATTTCCATTTTTATCTTTAATACCATATATAGATGTTTTTTCCTTGTTTAATTTGAGTTGGTTAACTAAAAAGTTCCCTGATTTATTACCGTATTCAAAATTGTCTAATCTAAGTATTTGTATCAAGAATTTGTTTTTCTTGTCAATAAATTCATTTAGTTCTAATTTTAACTTACGTAGCTTTTGCTGTGTTTCCTCTCCTTGTAAACCTTCTAATACTTTGATGGATTTCTCTAATTACTCAATACGTTTATTTTCTTTTTATTTGTTGAATAGGATATTATTTTGCCTCTCATAACTGTTTTCCCTGCCTCCCAAAGTGTACATGCTGATGTTCCTGGCAAGTCATTAAACTCTAAATATGATGTCCATTCTTTTTTAAAGTATTATAAAAATTCTTCCTTGTTGTTTCTTTTTTATTATCTAAATTTAGAGTAACTGGTGCATGATCGCTGACAGCAATAGTGTGTATCTAATGGTGTGATCACACCGAACAGCGTTTCAACCTCCAAAAAGCTCGTCACGCACGCAAGTGGATGCACTTTGTGTCTAGACCTGAACGCCAGAACGCGAAACTGCTGCTGGGTGTGTGGGAGGAGCTTACCAGTATACCGAGTCAGCACTCCGCCAGGCGAGGAGCTTTTTATCTCTCTTTCTGTAGAGCAGACTTGACTGGTCGTGAAGGAATTGTCACGAACACACAGCTACAATGAGTTTCTCTTCCATAGTCCATGACTCCGCGGGTTTTTTCTGTGCCCCACAAACAATACGTCACATAGTTGCGCAATCATTTCCGCGTCACTGGTTTCCGCGTTGTCACATAGGGACTCTCCCTCTACCCCCTCTCTTCTCCCCCCGACTCTCCCTGATCGGTTGACACACCAACCAATCAGGTAGAGTTGAGCGGCGTTTGAACGGCGAAATCTTCAGCATGTTGAATGCGTGCTTTGGAGGCTGAAGCCGGTTCACGTGCACGGAAAACGCTTTCCAGCACGCTCAACACACACGTCACGTGACGCCCGATGCCAAGACGCGGCTGGAAGCGCGTCCTCCATTGACTTTGCATGTAAACTGGACGCTCCTGCCGTTGAAACGCTGTTCGGTGTGATCACACCATTAGTGTCTGAAATGTTGGTCAGCAATGAATTGCTTACTATGAAATAATCTAGACGAGAATATGAGTGATGCACATGTGAAAAGAAAGAATATTCTTTGCTATCAGGGTGAAAAGTACGCCATGTATCGCAGAGTCCATAATCATTCATATACTGTTAAACTATATTTATAGATTGCCAACTACGTTGAGCTCCCACTGCATTCAGTCTGTCTATTTTGTCATCGAAACCAAAGTTGAGATCACCTCCCATTACTAGTGAGGAATCCATGTGATTTGATAGAGTGGAAAAAAAGTCGTGAAAAAAAGCAGTGTCGTCTACATTCGGCCCATATATGCTAACTATACAATAATTTTGTCTAAATATTGATAACTTTAATATTATTTATCTACCTTGTGTGTCTATAACCTGATCTAATACTTTGAAGTTAACGTTTTTATGTATTAAAATTGCTACCCCTCTTTGTCTTGAATTATAACAGGCTGAAAATACATTAGGAAACTCAGAAGACTTTAGCTCATCCACAGTTGAGGCCAATTTATGAATTTCTTGGAGTAATACAACATCTGCCTTTAGTCTTTTAATCTGGTTAAAAATCCTATATTTTTTACGTTGGCTACCGGCTCCATTAATGTTCCATGTGACAAACCCTAAGGTACCCATACCTGTGCTAATAATAATATAGCTAAACCACACCCAATGTCACTAATATAAAAGATAATAATAGATCCAGACAAATACATATCCCTTTAATGATTAATTATATATTATTTTTAAATAGAGTAAGTGCTCTTTTTTTTAAGAATCAGGGAAGTTTTCATTTATGAAGTAAATGTATGGATATATAGAGACGTATGTGAACCCTTGTGCTTGTGCTCCGATAATTGTTAAGATAGAAAAATAAAGACAGAAAAACAAAAAGAAATGATATACATGAAAACATAACTCAGATAAGAAAAAACAACAAAAGAACCCTCTTACCACATCAAGTGTCATCCCACCTTGTGTACCACCACTAACTGAGTGTGTCCCACCACCGAGCTGTGCTGAAAGAAAAAATTAAATATATCTGGTAAGTAATATTAATAAATACCATATATATTAATATTAATTAATATTAGCAACCAAAATATTTCTTACCTTGATTATGTGTCTAATAAAGCCAAGGAGTAGCTTCTGGATCTCTGAACAGCTGACCGTTTATGTAGAGTTTATCCACAGAGATGTTAGCTCTTCTTCCTTCGCTTATATTTTTCTTTCTTATCGGGTACAGAACGTGCCTTCTATTCAGAATTTCTACAGGGAATTGATCGTTTATGCTAAAATGTGTGCCACGCAGTTCCCTACCTCGGCTTTTAACCTGTTCTTTTTGCTTGAAATGTTCGAATTTAGCTATTATTGGCCGTGGCCTAGTATTCTCAGGTTTTTTACCTCCCAGGCAGTGAACTCGATGAAAAGTGATCGATTTAACTGTTTCAGTCGGCAACTTTAGCTGGTTCTGAATGAATGCCCGAACCGAGGCTTCAGGATCCTCTTCCGCTAGCTCCTGAATTCCAGAAAACACTAGATTTTCTCTCATGCTTCTGGCTTGAATATCTAAAATTGATTCCTTAATCTTCTTATTATCGCCAGAAAGCTGCGTCACCTGATCTGTTATTTTTTTCACTGTCCCCTTCAACTCTTTATTTTCTTTAGCGAGAGATTCTACCTGTTGTTGACTGAACTCGAGCGATTCTCTCAGGCTCTGGAATTCCTTGTGTAGTAGCTCCACTAACGCTAACCGAGCGTCCAAGCTAGATAACTTCTTGTCGATTGACTCAAGTATAGCCGTGAAGCCCGAATTATCCGCGGACGCTTCCGAAGAACTATCTGAGCTACCCTCTCGGTGTCGTTTAGCTAACGGGGCTAATTCGCTAGCAGCGTCGGATGTGTTAAGTTTGCTCATGACTAGCTTTTCAAAATAATCGTCTACAAACAATTCAAGGCTCTCCAAAGTCTCCCGTCCAGTTTTGTTCAGTGAAACAAATAAATCGTTATTAAATGTTAGTTTTTTTTTTAATGACCTTACATTTAATTATTTAGTTTTATTTAAATAAATATGGACTTACCAATGATTTATAATCATACTCACGCATAGGCTTGAAGTTTTTCCTCAGCAGCAGCTCATAACACCTCCGCATCTCACAGAACCAGAACCGCTCATACCGCTATTAGTCTTTATGTATGTGTATTTTGTTGCTATGTTTTGTCATTTGCTTTGCAGGATTGCGGACGGAGGTTGGGTGTGTTTGCCTTGTGCTCTTTTTGTGGATAATTGTTGTGTTTTGTTGTCTTACTTTATATCTTTCCTTTTTCTTTAAAAAAAAGTCATATCTGTGTGAGAGGATGGCTGTGAGGTAAGAAGGGAGGCCATCTATAAAGGGGGAGGGAAGAGTGATGCACATGTGAAAATAAAGAATATTCTTTGCTATTTGGGTGAAGAGAACGCCATGTATCGCAGAGTCCGTAATCACTCATGTACTGTTTAACTATATTTATGGATTGCCAACTGCGTTGAGTTCCTACTGCATTCAGCCCGTCTATTTTGTCATCTAGACCAAAGTTAAGATCACCTCCCAGTACCAGTGAGCAATACATGTGATTTGATAGAGTAGAAAAGAGATCAAGAAAAAAGCGGTGTCGTCCACATTTGGCCCATATATGCCAACAATACAATACAGTATTTTTGGCAGAGTGTGGATCATTTTAAAATTATATATCTACGGACGTGGAACAAGATGGCAGCATAGAGTGAGAGCTCCCAAGTCGAAGAGAAAAAAGAAACCTCCCAAATATAATGTAAATAAATATAAACTCTTTTTTTTAACGAAATGAGTGGAGGACGTAAGAGAATAATAACGAGAAAAATGAACAAAGACCAAGAAGATCAAGAGCCTGAAATGAAACAGGTGGATCCAGAAAACGGCGACTCCAAACAAATTACCACGCTGTTGGAGGGACTCGCAAAAGAAATACGGGACCTCAAAGGAGGAATTAAGGAGGACTTCACAAAATTCAAAGAAGAATTTAAAGAAGAGATGAAACGGGAGTTCACTGGATTTAAAGAAGAAATTGTAAAAAAAGTTGCGCAGAATGTCTCAGATTTACAGCAACAGCGACAGGACCTCACAGAGGCGCAAAGTCGGATCTCAGAGCTGGAGGAGTGGAACACGGAGGCGAAGGAGGCCATTCTGAATCTCTTCAAACAGCAAACCAAACTTCAGGAGAAGCTGACTGCAGTCGAAGGACACGGAAGACGCTCTAATTTGAGAATTTACAATCTGGCCGAACAAGACGGTGAATCTGTGCAAGAGCGGGTGGACGCGCTTCTGCGCCGAGAGCTGGAACTGCCGGAGGGAACAGATCTACAAATACAGCGCGCGCACAGAAGCACCGGGAAGAAACCACCGCAGGGAGCAACTCCGAGGTCTATAGTGGTCAACTTTCTGAAGTATGAAACCAAAGAAAACATCTTGGCCAAAGTCTGGAAAAAAAAAAAGATTCAAGTTGAAGGGAAGCAGATATTTTTTGATCACGACTACCCCGCGGAGGTGATGAAGAAACGCAAGTCTTACTCTGAGATTAAAAAGAAGCTGAAAGAGGAAAAGATTCGCTTCCAGACGCCACTGACGAGGATACGAATCCACTGGTCGGATGGGATCATGACGTATGACAACGCGGAGGACGCAGCACGAGAGATGAGGAGACGAGGGCTGGAGACACAGGAGGAGGACAGCAGCGGACCATCGTTGGAGGAGAGGATCAGGAATGTGTTGCCATGGCAACGCGTTGGAATGAAGCGCACGGAGGGAGAGACCGCAGCTGCAGAGGGACCGAGTCAAGATGCTGGAAGCCGAGCGAGGGCCAGGCTGCAGGAGTTTAAAAGATGAAGAAACTTTGTTCATAAGAGAAACGGAGAGGGGGACGTGAGGGGGAGACACGGAGGTAACAAGCTTTTCCTGTCTGTAATCCAAAGTAAAAAAAAAAAGAAAAAAGAAAGAAGAGGTTGGCTGAACAGAGTTACTAAAATAAAGACATGACTCAATAAGTTAACTGTTATAGTTATTTAAAGGAAAATAATTATACGTTTATTTGACTCTTAAGAAATATGTTTATGTTATAATTTAATTGCCAGCCTCTCTTATTTTAAATACAACAGATGGGACATCTTAAGACAGACTTATTTGAGAAATTATAACACCCTTACCTCCACCCCCCCCCTCCTATTTATTATTATTTCTTATATAAAACAGATTTCTCTAATATTTATATAGAAATCGACAGGGAGATCTGTTAAAACAGTGACTGTTGGACTTACCTAGTAGGATGGGGACACCTGTTTTAGGTTTACCTCAAATCGCTAGGGGGGGCCCTTTGTACACAACAGGCTACCCCCCACCCTTCCCAACAGGAGGACAGGGCCTTAGGGGAATAAGGCCCATTTTTGTCAGGGAGTTCAGTTTTTTTTTTAGTTTAAGTTTTTTTGGGGGGAAAAGGTTAGTAGTTAGTATTGCAATGGAGAAGTTGAGAAATATTTTAAGGGATATAAACAATGGAAAATAATGAAATAATGGTGGTGTCATTGAACGTTAACGGCCTAAATAATGTCAAGAAAAGAAATAAAGTCTTAACTAAGTTTAGAAAAGAGAAGATGCAGATTATCTTTTTGCAGGAAACACATTTATCCAGAGAGGAACATGACAAATTTAAAAAATTAGGTTACAGGAATTCATTTTCCAGTTCTTTTGGACAAAAGCACAAAAGGGGAGTGATGATACTAATTGCAAATACTTTGAAGTTTGAAATGATCAAGAAAATTGGAGATAAGGAAGGGAGGTTCATAATAATAAAAGGCAAATTAGAAAACCAGCTAGTAACAATGTTTAATGTGTATGCACCCCCAGAAAGTGGAAAGACGTTTTTTGAAAAAATATTTCATCTTCTAAGTTCGGAAGCAGAAGGGATATTGTTACTTTGTGGAGACTGGAATGTGGTATTGAATTATGGATTAGACACAACAAGTAGGAAAGAAAGCAAAAAACAAATCAATAGGTATATGAATAACATGATTTCAGAAGTGGAAATATTGGATGTATGGAGAGAACTCCACCCCTTAGACCGGGATTACACTCACTATTCAGTACCACATGCAGTATACTCTAGAATTGACTACATATTAATGAATAAGG
>JBBPBX010085273.1:0-15123 GCA_038048925.1 Garcialebias charrua
GTATATATAAACCGGCAGATGGATAAATGTTGGATGCGTGTTAATTTTCACATCCTCCGTGTTCAGGTACAACATGCTGAGAAGCTAACTGAGCATGGGTCAGTGAAATTAATTTTACACAAGCACAGAAAAGCTATTCTGAGACAAGTCTTTGCTTTAGAAGGGAGCAGATGGCCTGCTCAGTCATGCATCGAGGTCACGTGAAAAATGTGGTACCTACTCTCGAAAATGTTTTGACCTTGTTTTATTGTGAAAGCATCATTGTTATGTGTGCTTTAAGGATGGAAAGATTAAAAGTTATGATAATTTGACAGCACTGTGTAAAAATAAATATAAAAGATCCTGTCCCCTCAGAGCTCTGACAATAAATGATGGTGATATATTTAAAACTTAAAAAACAACATTATGTGTTTATATCGCTGTGAAAAAGCCATGTCATGCTGCAAACGAACCACCATAACCAATAATATCTGAAAATATGTGGATAAACTGTGAATAATGACAATGAAGTAATTACTTTGAATATAACCTTATTTAAAATGCAAATCAAAGACATAACTAGAACTTTTGTTCTTTTGCAAATACATTGTCATCATCATATTTTATGTTTGGCTCTATTTTCTTATCTATTGGTATTTCTGCCTTTTTACTCTGCAACACATTTTAAATATTGCATTGTCTTCTCCAACCATTTAAAATATTTAAGCGTTGAAAAAAAAAAGTATTTCAGTTGTTACTTTGCTCCATCCCTCCTGTAACTACATCCTCATCTTTCTTTCAGGAATGTTGTTTTTAACAATCCCTGAACATTCCCTACACATTTGTTGATAATTTTTTTCATTCATTAATTCATTCAACCTTTATTTAGACAGATACATCACATTGAGCCAAGAAGACTCATTTACAAGTGAGATCTGCTTAGACAGACAAAAAGTAATGAAACTGGACACATTAGCAATTGGAGGTGAAAAAATTCATATTAAATCTTTCTTCTTGACTGAGAAGAAAATTCTAATATTTGTAAATGATGGCTACAAGCTGGGGTCGGGTCGGATCAGATTATTTGGGCCTGAATGCAACTCTAGTTAAAAATACCACTGGTTTTTAAGCCTTATTAATAGAAATTTCCTAAATCAACTTTTTAAAAATGGCTTTTAGACGTGAAACACAAAATGGGAGTGTATTAACAAATTTACTGAAGCTGACAAAACAAAACAGGAAATATATTTTATTCATGGGGTCCATAATGAAGACAATTGTTATAATTATTCATTAGTTTATGTGTTTTGCAATGTTATGCTTTTCTACAGCTTCCTGATATAGGCTGTATTTTTACTACCACAATTTTAAATAAAAATAAATAAAACAGATGTTGAGTCAAATGTAAATATAAACAGAATGCAATAAAATGAAATGTTCATAAATCTGTATTTTATTCACAGTGGAACAAAGTAAATACATCAGATGTTGAGTATTCAGTAATTGTTTGGAATATTAAGACAATTTGATTTTGTCAACATTGTCAGGGGATTTTGGTCAAGGTTGATGGATGTTTTTAACTACTATGGCTGACAATGTTAACTGCCCATGAACCATGTGTTTGATTAAGCAGAGAGTTCTTTACTCTCTCAGAGAGAGCTGGATGAGGGGCTGATTTGTTTCTGCATGCACTACTGGCAGCCCAAGGACCCCAGTCTGTCTGAACTGGGAACTGATAAGCTTATAAAACAAGCCTTGTGCACTGCCTGTGACAGATTCTTGTAACTGCTCCATGCATGGAAAACGTCTGTACATCTGGAGTGTAATGAAAGTCTGCCCTTGCAAGTAAAACTGGTTAAAAATCTTCTCCTGTCCTCGAGTGTGGCTTCTTTGAGTAAGTAAGATGAAAAGAGGATATTTTTACCCAACAAACATATTCTCAAAATAGCTGGACCATGCTGTGAAAGTAAAAAGAACAAATAAGAAACAGCTGGTGGAGCATTTTACAATAAATCTGGACAAGTGGCAACAGCTCAGTAAGACCGTTTTAGCATTTTAGAGGCTGAATGTCCCAGAAGTAAAGATGGGCGGTGGGTCACTGTTCTGCAAAAAACTGTCAGATAATAGTGGAACAGTTGTAGAATACTGTAATGTTCCTCAATGGAAAATAGAGAAGAATAAACAGGCTGAGGCAAATAGTCGAGGTAGTCCTCGAGTTACGTCGCAGTTCCGTTCCTACGGCCGTTCGCATGTCGAAAATCGCTGTAAGTCAGAAAACACACGAGTCGCCACTTATACACGTACATGTACAGGACTGTACAGTTACCAAGCACTTCGTCTATCCTAACACAGTACAAAAAACACATACAGTACATTTGGAGCCATAATGAAGGAAAAACTTTGTTAATTTCTTACTATTAGCTGGTGAAGCCTGTTAGCATGTTAGCTCGTTGCACGTCCGAGCTCTGCAGCTTCCAGCTGCATCACGTGGTCCAAACTGTTTACAGGCACTGTTAGCATGTTAGCTCCATACATTTGGAGCCATAATGAAGGGAAAAAGAGTTAATAACTTAATGGGCGTTTCTCCGCGTTAGCATGTTAGCTCGGTGTTCCCGCGGTGAGCTGGTGGTGTCGGCCGGCATGGTGAGATGCGGCGCGGCGGAGCGATCGGCGGCTGCTGCTCCAGGCCTGAGACGTCCACAGAGTTCACTGAGCGTTTCCAGCTCATTTATCCGTTTGAGGCAACCTCTAATTGGACACACGGTCCTCCAAAGCCGGCGGTCGAGGCTGGAGCTAACCGAAAGCTGGCGGACACTGGCGGACACTGCCGAAAACTGCGTAAATCGGCTTCTAAATAATAAGAATAACAATAATAATACTTTATTTATAAAGCCATTTAAAACAACCACAGCTGCAACAAAGTGCTGTACACATGAAATTAAGAACATTTAAACACATAAAATAAGATTAAAAAAAACATTTTAATTTTATTTTATATTTTTATTAATAAGATGCGTTCGTAACACCGAATCGCCGTAAGTCGAGACCGCCGTAACTCGAGGACTACCTGTACTAAGTTTGAAATACAGTATTTAGAAACTATGAATGGCATATCCTCCATGTTAAAGAGGGAGACCTCTAATGCTACGTCCAGACCAAACGCTTTTTGAGCGGCCAAAAAGCGCGAAACGCCTCAAAGTGAACGCACTGGACCCAGTGGTGTTCAGACCGGAACGTGAAGCGGCGGCGGCGGTGTGTGGGAGGAGTTAGCAGAGCTTAAAGGCTCTTGCAGAGCTGTGCGTCTGTACGAGCGCCGCGCCACGCGCGTGTGCAGTTCACAGCAGAGCTCAGTGTGAAGCTCCAACGTTTTCGCTCCAAATACTTGATGTCATTTGAGCAGAATCAGGGCGGAGCGTTTAGCTACGGGACAAATTGAGGTCGCTGATTGGTCATTTGCTGACACGCCTACTGATTTGATTGACAGGTCGGGAAAGGCAGAGGGCTGCGCAGCTTTGTTCTGTGTTTATATGTTAATAAAAAGTCCTAAAAATTAGAATTAAAACAGGGAGCGCTGGTCCTTCAGCCCACACAGCAGACCAGCACAACAGGAAATGTTTAGAACCTGCGCATCCACGTTGGACATGACTTTAGTTCACTCGTGACAAGTTCATTCATTCCTCCTCATCGGAGGAGGAGGAGCGAATGGTGACCGCTTCAAGCGATCACTTGACTTTTGGCAAAAAAACAAAAGAAAAGTCCAGTTCAGCGATGAAGAAGGGATATTTAATACATTTGTGTCTCATGCAAAACAGTCCGCCACCAGGGCAGTTTATTGTGAGACAACGCGCGCGCGTGAGCGGTCGTAAAATTTGAGCTTGGCGCGTTCACGCCCGCGTTCAAAGGCTTGTGCCGCGGCGCTCGCACGGCGTGGCGCGGCGCTCGTCAAAACGCACAGCTCTGCCTCGCCCTTAAACTTGCTAAACGTGAAAAGTTTACAATTCAAAACTTACTTCCTCACTGGCACTCCGCCAGGCAAGGTCCTTTTTATTTCTCCTCCATACATGAACACGACTTCGCGGGTTGTTTCCGTGTCTCACAAACAATACGTCACACAGTTGCGCAACACCCGTCCCCTCGTTACCGCGTCACATAGCTGACTCTCCCTCTCTCCTCCCCCGACTCTCCCTGATTGGTTGACAGACGCGTTGAACGGCGAAATCTTTGGCATTTTCATGGCGAGCTGTGGAGGCTGCCGCAGGCACCGCATGCACGGAAAACGCTCTGCCGCCCCTTCCGCACCGCTCAAAACGGACGTGATGTGACGCCCGACCCCTAGAGGCGCCTGGAGGCGCGTCCCCCATTGACTTTGCATGTAAACCGGCCGCTCCTGCAGCTCAAAACGCGTTCGGTCTTGACGTACCATAAAGGAGCTTGTTATCAGCACATTGTTCAAAAACCAGCCTCTCGAGTGGTATGGAGGTGTATGGACCTTACCAAGCTCCGCCCAGAAACGCCCCCTAAGCTTCAACATGGCTGCTTACCTCACAAACAAAGCGTCGCGCAGCTTAGTTTCAATGGAAACATGGCGTCGACTGCAGGGTATTTCTGAGTCGAATAGTGTATCATTTCTGCCAGATTCCAACAAAATATCAGCCACGACAATGGACAGGGGATCCAACAAGTTCATGTTTTTTTTTTGGGACGTAATCAAGTTGTTTGAGCCACGCGATGCCTCAAGTGTGCGCTCACAGCTAAATGCTACGATGAGGAAAACAGCAGCTCACGCTCAGCATTATTACAGCTGTGGACAGGATCACTGATGCCTATTGTCCTGCAAGGCTGGGTAAGTCAGGCATTCATGGTTTTGAGGGTTACTTTTGAAATCAGCGATTTCTATTGGCAAAAGTTTGTGTGCCTTGGTCGCAAAGCTAATGCTAACTGTAATCTCCATTCATTCCTTAAGTGGTTGGTTAGCCGTTGCTGCTTTAGCTGCTAAACATGCCGTCAGCAACTTTTGTGAGGGCTAAGCTCAGCCGTCCGGTGTGTTAGTTAAAATCCAGCCTTCGTGTCACGATTTTGTGCAGTTTTAGGTGAAATCGACAGTAGAGCTCGTTGTGTTAGCTAGCTCATGTGGAGTTAGCAGAGCTGTTTCTTCCCAACTTCCAGGACGTTCAGTGAACTGTGGCTTTCTCTCATCGTGACCGCGTGTTGTTAACTAGCAGGTTTCAAAAGCAGGTCAACCCTTCTCTGCTGGTGAAAGAAATAATTGTTCAGTTTTGTGGTCGTGCACAAGCTTTGATCCAAGCAAGGCATTCAGTTTCACATATAGGGAAACGGTGAATTTTACTTCCACAAATACGGTCAGGGTACCTGACATCTCCTGTACAGATACCCCACTGACGGTGGAGGAGCATTTTTCCAGCCCTGACGCAAAAAAATTCTGCACGTGTGCTAGCTAACACTGTAAATTAGCATGTGTTTATTACTACCGTAGCGTTTGTTTGTGAGGAAGCCACGCACGTGGAAGCTGCGCTGTGACGTGTTATGGGCATTAGCCAATGAAACGCGGCCCTGTGGGCGGAGCTTGGTAAGGTCCATTACTGCCTTTGGCATGTGCACCTTGCACATCTGGAAAGGAACAATCAATGCAGAAATGTATATCCAGGTCTTAGAACATGTGCTCCCATCAAGATTATGCCTTTTTCAGGGATGGCCTTGCATATTTCAGCAAGACATAACTGAACTGCACAATGCAACCCCTACAATAGCATAGCTTCATAGTGGGAAAGTGCAGGTGCTAACGTGGCCTGTCAATAGTCCAGTCCTCTCCAACTGAAAACATCTGATGCATCACAAAATAAAAAATCCAGCAAAGGATTGTTGAGCAGCTAGACGACTCTGTCAGACAAGAAAGGGACAATATTCCCCTCCAAAAACTCCAACTGGTCTCCTCAGTTAATAGATGTTTACAGAGTTTTGGTAAAATAAGAGTGAATGCTAAACAGTGAGAAACATGCGCCTGTTCTAACTTTTTTTTAAAAATAATGTTGCTTCCATCAAATTCAAAATTACTGTATTTTTCCCACGTATGGTACATTTTTTAGTTTAAGCATTTGATTTACTGTGTTTCATTGTGAACAAAACGTGGATTTACGAGATTTATAAATCACTGTTTTCACTGTAGTTGTGTAATGTTTTACCACCACTTATAAAACAAAATAAAACATTTTTTCACATCACTACATTCTTTGGGCACTTTACTGAAATCATTAAAGGGGACCACACATGCAAAATTCACTTTTTAATGTTTTTTTACTAAACTTTGGGTATTTACTTCATAAAAAAACAGTCCTTGTGCCAAAAAAATGCACCCAGTGGTTTATTTACTCTAAGTAGATTTATTTATTTTTGATAAATACACCAGGATTCACACTTCCTGCATTTATTGACGTCACAAGCCGCCAGCCAATCAGATCAAACCTGAGTCCAGCCCCTCACCTAGCAACCCCTGGTTAGGCTCAACCCACTTCTGTATTAAACACATGACTGTTGTTTTTCATGATTTCATCTCATCTTTTGTTTATATGTTCTTAATTTCATGTGTACAGCACTTTGTTGCAGCTGTGTTTTTTTAAATGGCTTTATAAATAAAGTATAATTGTTATTTTTATGTTTTAGTTCAATTTTTAGTGTATTTGCGATCGCTGCCAACGCGCAGCCGGCAAAAATTAAACGAGCGGACCACAGGCGGAAGGACCGGGTTCGACGGGACCCTCTTCCGGCGCGATGGAGCGGAGCTTCAACTGTACAGCCTTGCAGCAGCCTCGCAGCAGGCTCGCAGCAAGAGGACCTTCTCCTTACAGATTAATTTACGGGAGACACTTGGTGAACTTTGTGTTGTCTTCACTGGAACAGCGATAACTCCCAAAATCTCCGCGTGCTTCACGAGCGGAGCTGGCGAAAACCGGAAGAGGAACAAGCTAACATTAGCT
Organism: Garcialebias charrua; assembly: GCA_038048925.1. Taxonomy (NCBI): domain Eukaryota; kingdom Metazoa; phylum Chordata; class Actinopteri; order Cyprinodontiformes; family Rivulidae; genus Garcialebias; species Garcialebias charrua. The sequence continues at coordinate 6,972 of JBBPBX010085273.1, forward strand.
TCGGATTCGGGTGGTCTAATGCTAAAAGGAGCAGCAAACTGCGGCGCGCTCAGACGGGTTTCGGTAAGTTATCTTAAGCTAACACTAACAGTAAGTCAAATGAGTAATAAAAAAAGAGCTAATTTTAAAACAACAACACATTACAGATACTGGCTGTTACAGAGGGCGTGAACAGATCGTTGAAGGGCGTGGACTTCAAGAAACCGGTCGTTCAAAACGAAAGTTAAAAATGGCAGAATTAAAAAGGGTATAATTGATTATCTAATAATTATTTTGTGCATTAAATTGAAGGAATAGGGTCTAGATAGCACAAAGAAATAACATAAAATTTAAAAAAATGCATCTGAGGTCCCCTTTAATCTTATCAGTGTTGATGTGAGCAAATTTCCCACCTGAAGACATTTCTGTAATAGTTGATGGCTCCTGTTAGAGCTCCTGGCTGTGAGAGTGCATACAGGTAGGCCTCCAAGTCTTCTGCAGTCAGCCACCGGCCTTTTCTTCCAATCCCTGTGCTGCGGCTGGTAAACAAATCTTTCAGCGCCTGCAGCAGAGACAGCAGCAAATGTTGGGTAAGTTTCTGGCTATAACAATTTGATCTGAAGAGACTTTAGAAAAGGACGGCCCCGTTGATGACACGAGAAGCGCTCAGCCTCAGTGACCTTCAGAGGTGGTTCTGGCACTCTGGCTGACTGCTGGCTTGACAGCATCCCATGCTGGGTTTCTAATTCTGAAAACTCCAGCCAGCACAAGGAGATGGCAGTGTTTGTTCAGTTAATTAGTAACATCAACAACACTTCTTTTGTTGCAAAAAATCAGTTAAATAAATATCGAAATCGTCAAAGCTTACATTATTTATGAGAATTTGCTGATATGAAAAGGTTAATAATTTAATATTTTAGACTTTAAGTTTGTGCTCTTAATTTCCCCTCCTCTGGACATGTCCAAACCACTGTCCCTCCTCTGGACATGTCCAAACCACTGTCCCTCCTCTGGACATGTCCAAACCATCTCAGTCTGGCCTCCCTAACTTTATCTCCCAGTTGTTCAACATGTGCTGTACCTCTGATGATCTCATTCCTGATCTTATCCATCCTTGTCACTCCTAAGGAGAACCTCAGCATCTTCATTTCTGCCACTTCCAGTTCTGTCTCCTGTCTTTTTGTCCATGTCTCTGTCTCCAGACCATACAACATAGCTGGTCTCACCACTGTCTTGTAAACTTTTCCTTTGACCTTTGCTGACACCTTTTTGTCACAAATCACTCCTGAAACTTTTCTCCATCCACTCCATCCTGCCTGGACTCTCTTCTTCACCTCTTTACCACATTCCCCATTTTCCTGGACAGTGGACCCCAAGTACTTGAAGTCCTGCACCTTTGTGACCTCTGCTCCTTGTAGCCTCACTGTTCCACTGGCCTCCCTCTCATTCACACACATGTACTCTGTCTTACTACGGCTGACTTTCATTCCTCTTCTTTCAAGTGAATACCTCCACCTCTCCAAGTTCTCTTCCACCTGTTCCCTGTTCTCACCACATATCACAATGTCATCTGCAAACATCATAGTCCATGGGGATTCCTGCCTGACCTCATCTGTTAGTCGGTCCATCACCAGAGCAAACAAGAAGGGGCTCAGAGCCGATCCTTGATGCAATCCCACCTCCACCTTGAAGCTATCTGTCACTCCTACAACACATCTCACCACTGTCCTGTTGTCCTCATATGTCCTGTACCAGTCCAACATGTCCTGCTGTCTTCATACATGTCCTGTACCAGTCTAACATACTTTTCTGCCACTCCAGATTTCCTCATGCAATACCACACCTCCTCCCTTGGCACCCTGTCATATGCTTTTTCTAAATCCACAAACACACAATGGAGTTCTTTCTGACCCTCTCTGTACTTCTCTATCAACATCCTCAAAGCAAAGATGGCATCTGTGGTGCTCTTTCTTGGCATGAAACCATACTGCTGCTCACAGATAGTCACCTCTTGTCTAAGCCTTCCTTCCACAACTCTCTCCCAGATCTTCATCGTGTGGCTCATCAACTTAATTCCCCTGTAGTTGCTACAACTCTGTACATGACCCAACTGGGGCAACCATGAAGCAGCAGATCAGGTCAAAAGCAGATTGACAACAGACAAAATTCATCTTTGTATGAGGACATACAATGATGGAATTACACATATTACAAATGATCATTGTTCCTAAAAATGGACACCAGCACACTTGCTATTGAATATTTGAGTCAAAATTCTCATTTCCATCTCTCAACAAACATTTCCAAACCTCCACTGGTATGTCATCAGGTCCTACTGCCTTCCCCTTCTTCATTATTTTCAGAGCTTTCCGGACTTCACCCTCACTAATCTTTCCCACTTCCTGGTCCACAATTTCTATGACCTTTACTCTTCTTTCTCTTTCATTCATTAGCTCCTCAAAGTATGCTTTCCATCTTCCTTTCACACTCTCATCACTTGTTAGAACATTACCATTCCTATCTTTAACATACCTAACCTGCTGCACGTCCTTTCCAGCCTGATCCCTCTGTCTCACCAATCGGTTCAAGTCCTTCTCTCCCTTTTTCATGTCCAGTCTCTTGTGCAACTTATCAGAAGCCTTCTGTTTTGCCTGTGCTACCTCCCTCTTGCTCTAAATTGCATCTCCTTATATCCCTGTCTCCTCTCTTCAGTCTTCTTACCGTCATATTGTTTCTTGGCTACCCACTTTCTCTGGATAACTTCCTGCATGTCACTATTCCACCACTATGGCTTCTTATCTTTTCTCTGGCAAAAAGATACACATAGTATCCTACCTGTCTCACTAATTACTGTTACATAAAAATGCTTGATGTGTAATCACCTCTCACCTTTAGAAGCGTGGGATAGAAAGACAGACTATACAACAGACACGCCACTGCACCAGTTTATAAAAAAACACACATGCACACACAAAACCTTGACCTTGAAAGCTCTTAAGCCCACACATGAGCGACCACCTTGAAATCGTTGATGGAGAGCATGAGCTCTGGGAGGTGGGGCAGCTGGAAGAAAAAGAAGTGGCTGGACTTCAGCAACTGGCTTGGGTGTCGCAGAGCATAATCTGAAGGGGAGGAGAAGACGAAAAATGAGGGAGAAGTTCAGCTTTTAATTAAACCAAAGTTTGCACACACTGTGAGGCTGTGGATGTGCTGTGACTCTGCTGCCCTATCTGCACTGGTTGAACCTCCTGTTCTAGCTTCATATAAGGCTCCTGTACTGTAATTAGCTTCACATCATCATCCCCTAAAGGCAAAAGAGGATTTGGCAGCTGGATGCCAGCATGTAATTGAAGTAATGACATCCTAATTAATGGTCATCCAAATGGACCTCTCTAAGTAGAACCAAGTGGTGTTTCTCCCCTCATAACAAAGATAAATGTCTGAGAATGTACTTGTTCACATACAGTGAGTCCTACCTGTGAATACAGATGGATGGGGACAGTTCAGGACAATGAGCTTTGTCACAATCTCAGGGTAATGGATGGCAAACAGCCACGCTACCGTCCCACCCCAGTCATGGCCTACAAGGCAACATCTGTTGTACCCTTGGGAAAAAACAAAATAACACATTCAGTGTCCAAAAAAGACACTCTGGTGAATCTAACAGTAAATGGGTGTCCTTGTTGATGGAAAGGACTTTAACACATTTCTAATATAGTTGTTTTTTTCTGACAGACATCCAAAACAAACCTGGGTATCATTCAGATCACACTGAACTTCCAGTTCTTAATTCCATTCCTTGAGTAACACACAGAGTCGTGAAAAAATCTTCACACCCCTTGAGTTTTTTCACATTTTCTGATGTTACAACCACAGACCTCAAAGTATTTTACTGGGATTTTATGTGTGGGTCTGTTTTTGGTCTGTGGTTTCCTCCCACAGACCAAAAACATGCATGTTGGTCTGACTGGTAACTCTAAATTGTCTCTAGGTGTGAGTGAGAAAGTGAATGGTTGTTTGTCTCATTTGTCTCTATGTGTCTCTGTGATGGACTGGAGACATGTCCATGGTGTCCCCCGCCTCTCGTACAGTGACTGCGGGATATGACCACTAGTGACCTCCGCGACCCGAAAAGGAATAAATGGGTAAAGATGATGGATGGATAGTAAAATGGAAGGAAAAAAATCACACCAGGATTTTAAAATTTCTAAATAAAGATTTGAAAAATGTGCAATATTTAATTTAATCATGCTCTACTTTGAAACCCCAAACTAAAATCAACAACAACCACTTACATCTGAAGTCATCTGATTAATCAATGTGTGTAATTTAATTTCAGTAAAACTCCAGCTGTTCCATGAAGGCCTCAGAGACTTGTTACAGAACATTAGTGTGGTTGAACAGTCTCATGAAGACTAAGAAACATGCCAGAAGTTGTTGAGAAACCTAAAGCAGGGTTAGGTTATAAAACAATATCCCACACTTGAAACATATCACTGAACCACTAATCAGTTCAACATCTGAAAACAGAAAGAGTATGACACAACTGCACACAGTGGTGCGTGGTGGCGGCAGCATCATGCTGTGGGAACATCTTTCATTCCTAGAGGCTGGTAAACTGGTCAGAGCAAAAAGAAAGATGGATGAAGCAAAGTAGTGTATGGTGAACTTTGGAAGTGAAACCCGTCTTTCCCAGATTTGAGACTGGGATGGATAGAGAATGCATGCTCTTCTTTTTAGTCTGTATTTTGAAAATGTATTAACTCCTTTACATATTTTTGTAGAATCCTGTTATATATATATATATATATATATATATATATATATTGTCGGATAAGGTGAAGTTATTGTTGGAATTCAAACCGACACACAGCATTATTATGGTGCAACTCATGAAAAGATGTATTCTGTTCTTATCGGACTTTGCTCTAAAGGTGCAGCTGTAAGGAATATTTAACATAGAAGGAGTCTTATGATAGCACACCACCATAGGTAAACAGCTAGTGCAAGCAACCCATCCATACACACACACAGGCGCGCCCAAAGAAACACAACAGAACCAGAGGAAGAAGATAGAATAAATAAGAAAAGTTTGACTATGTCTTAAGGTTTACCAAAGAACAGGTTGTGAAAGATGGTTTGTAGAGAGCCACAATGAGGCCCACTTAGACACACACACACTCACACACACACACACACACACATACAGACGCACACTCACACAAAAACATGCAGAGAAGTGCAGAATGAGGACTGCAAAAGGAGCAGAAAAGAATGATGGTTTAAAAACCTTAGAAAAGGCTATAAAATCTGAATAATAGAAATTGTAGTTATAAAGCTAAGATAAATAAGAGAAGTTAACTGTGTCTTAAAAGTTTAACCGTTAAAGAGTTGTGAAGGTCATGAAGAAAGTCACTTCCTAAAAGCAAGTAGCCACATTCTTAAGTTCATACACGAACATTTTAACTGCAGCAGAGAGCAGGAGGAAGAAAACGTGAAGCAAAGGACTTGTTCTAACTTTAATATGTTTTATCTAAACTTGGTTTAACCTTAATTGATTTTAATATTAACATGTTTTAATCAGTATAATCATGAGACATATGATTTTAACCAATAATCATGGTATATGTGTTTTAACTAAAATAATCGAGTAAGATGTGTTTTACTTAATATAATCAAGTGAGATATGATTGTAACCAATATAATCATTTAATGTGATGTTGTTATGATAGAGAGAGAATCATTTTATGATAGCAATTGTAATGATGTGTTACTATGTTTCAAAGATGGTTTTGTGACAAAAGTGGTCTATTGCAAAACACACATGTTGGGAAGTATAACTTGCAAACACTTTACTGGAAAAAGTGATGTAACTAACTGACCAGAGTTGTGTCAACCTCCGCCCTGGTGAATCATCCAGCCTCGAGCACAAAGAGCAAATTCATTACCTAATAAGGGATCATGTAGCTTCAAGCAGAGATTGCAAGAATAGAACAGAACTGCAGCTCTGCCCAAGCAAGCAAACCTAGCCAATCACAGACTAGCTATCCCCCTCCTCCCAGGGAGGAGGCGGGACTAAGATTTCTATTTAACCACCCTGTTGCGACAGGACGAGGCAGTCCAGCTGTCAGGCTGTCCGAAGTTGTCATGATGCGGTCGAGGAACTGTACATCAGACATCGAGTAACTGGAGCTGACCTGCTCCACTGAAGACCCAAGGCGTGGTTCAGATCGACTCCGTGCTGACAGGAGGAAGCAAGCGTCCTGGGGAGAGACTTCTTTTCTTTCATTTTTAAGCTTTGAGGAAAGACTGGACAGTTTTTACCCAGACAGCCAGGACGAAGCAAAACTTGTTTCTTCAGATCAGACCAGCAGGGAGTCAGAGGTGAGTCTCAGTCCTCAGGGACTGAAGGCGACTGCTTCAGGTATTCCCTCTCGGTCCCCGAGGGACTTTGAGGAAGGAAAAGGGTATGCCTGTAAGACACCTTACTGAATCCTGGCTTCAGCTAGATTTAAATCAAATCAAATTAAACGCGGATAGAGCGGAAGCAAATAGACAATTCAATTATCTTAGAGACTTAATGGCTCGAGGTTGCTTGATAATCCGGAGGGCTCTGGTGAGATACATACACTGGGTAAGATTTTAAGTAAAACTCTAAACCCTGATCCTTAAGGTCAGGAGAGACGTGTGTTTGCAGAAGACCACTCTAACTCTGATTCTTAAAATCAGATGAGATGGAAATGAGTGAGTGTACTCTAAACTCTAGCTCATAAAGCTGGATGAGGAATTTTCTTATGATTAAGCACTCTAATTCTGGTCCATAAGACTGGATGGGTATTGGAAGTGTTAACTGTGTGACATCAATGAGACGACCCTCCGAGCCTCTCCAGCCTGGACTCCAGAAAAGAACCTCCTCAAAGACTCTATGCAGATCGAGTAACTCAACATCAGGCCTGAGGATTGTTTGGTGAATTAATACTTTTACTTTACTTATAATCATAATAATTAATTGTACTGTTATGCTGTAAACGCTGATCCTTCCCTGCAAAATAATTGATTAAAATCAACAAAACGTAAAATTCTTGACTTTTATTCATCAACTACTTGTCCATGGAAATGTAAGTTTGGTTCACAAAGATAACATCAAATATTGGGAGGTTTTGAAAGGTTAAGCATTAGCATCTAAGGTTTAATATAAAAACAATACCCCAGGATCCGATCTCCTGGATCCTAAAATTAACTGGATCAGTAACAATAGCGAGCTTAAACACGGGAGAAGCCTCCGTTAACATGAGTTGCCTTGTACTAAACCCTCCGGTCCCCAGCTGCTGAGGTGGAGGGAGGGGCAAGGTGAAAAAGGGGTGTGGCTTATGGAAGCTAGGAGGTGAATAGTCCAGATGAATTCTCCCATCGACAGCCTTCAGTCGGAAGCTGTCCCACGTAGTTCAAGGTAATACCCAAACTCCGGGACCGGTTCAATAGACCCTGTTAGCAGGTAGGCTGCAGTGAGGGCGTGTCACGCACCTTGTGATTACCTCGCTGATTATTCAGATAAGCAAACATGGCGACCACGAAGGGACCCTCTTTATGAATAAAGACTCCCAAGAGACAAGGCGTGCGTCAAAGGACTGACAAGCGCCAGAAGAACAACTCCTCTTAGAGTAGAGAAGTTGTAGTCGGCTGGTCTAAGCTATCAGCTAAGTGCCCCTTAATTCCACAGCAGTGGGCGGGGTAAAAAGGGCTTACTAAGAATCTGCTGACCACAGATCCGGAGTAAGATTAGCAGCAGGTCGGTTTTCATCCCAGGTACAGGGACATAAAGTCAGTCGGCTTTGAAAACGGACAAACTCGAGACGACAAAAACGGAAGATGGCTGCAGAAGCGGCACCAACAGGACTGGAGTACCAGTCCACAGAGAACGATCCAACTGGACCAAAACCCGCACCAGCGGCAACAACAAAGACACATGATCCGCCCAAAACGGACGATCCGAACCGACAAGAACCGGACACAGCAGGTGAGCCGAAAAATGAGATACCGATAGAGATAATACTATACGGCCAGGGGTTCCATACTTGGGACTCCCATGTTCGAACAAGATACCAAAAAAGTCACCTAAAAGGCGACGATAAAACATTAGAGACTAACCTTGCTACTATAATGGAGCATAAGA
>JBBPBX010085274.1:0-15123 GCA_038048925.1 Garcialebias charrua
TTCGTGCTGCTGTTTATAATGATGTTTTTCTATTACATTAGTGATTAGTGTATTTCTAGTTGATGTTTTTCTTAGTTATATCCTAGATATTATTACTGTTTTTCTCTTACATTTTGTTGTTGGATGTAACTGGGACCATGTGTACATAATCTCGTTTCATCACATGTACCACATGTGGTGCAAATGACAATATTCTGACTGTGATTCTGATAAAAGTTGCAGGACTAGCTGAAAACATGTAAAAATATGAAAAAGTTACAAAACAATTCTCAGTTTTCACCAAATGCACGTCACTTCTATTTTCATCTTACCTGCATCACTGCAGTTTGACCGTGATGACGTAACGACGCTCTTTGGGGAAGGGTAGGGGCTGTCTGCTCACTCCGCTTTGAGGTGAAAAATGAAACATAAGAGCAAATTTAGCACAAAAATCACGGTGAAAACATTAAAACCTCTCTTTATGTTACAATACAGCGTTCACAGCTTGTCACGCTGCAGTGGTCAAGTTAAATGTTAACGCTTCTTCTTCTTTCGGCTTTTCCCTTTTCAGGGGTCGCCACAGCGAGTCATCCTCCTCCACCTCACTCTGTCCTCTGAATCCTCTGTCCTCACTCCAACTACCTTCATGTCCTCGCTAACTGCATCCATATATCTCCTCTTTGTCTTTTTCCTGCAGCTTCATGTCTAACATCCTTCTACTAATATACCCACTGTCCCTCCTCTGGACATGTCCAAACCATTGTCCCTCCTCTGGACATGTCCAAACCACTGTCCCTCCTCTGGACATGTCCAAACCACTGTCTCTCTGACTGTCCACCTGCTGAGTGTCTCTCTGACTGTCCTCCTGCCGAGTGTCTCTCTGACTGTCCACCTGCTGAATGTCTCTCTGACTGTCCACCTGCTGAGTGTCTCTCTGACTGTCCTCCTGCTGAGTGTCTCTCTGACTGTCCTCCTGCTGAGTATCTCTCTGACTGTTCACCTGCTGAATGTCTCTCTGACTGTCCACCTGCTGAATGTCTCTCTAACTGTCCACCTGCTGAGTGTCTCTCTGACTGTCCACCTACTGAATGTCTCTCTGACTGTCCTCCTGCTGAATGTCTCTCTGACTGTCCACCTGCTGAGTGTCTCTCTGACTGTCCACCTGCTGAATGTCTCTCTGACTGTCCTCCTGCTGAGTGTCTCTCTGACTGTCCACCTGCTGATGTCTCTCTGACTGTCCACCTGCTGAGTGTCTCTCTGACTGTCCTCCTGCTGAGTATCTCTCTGACTGTTCACCTGCTGAATGTCTCTCTGACTGTCCACCTGCTGAATGTCTCTCTAACTGTCCACCTGCTGAGTGTCTCTCTGACTGTCCACCTACTGAATGTCTCTCTGACTGTCCTCCTGCTGAATGTCTCTCTGACTGTCCACCTGCTGAGTGTCTCTCTGACTGTCCACCTGCTGAATGTCTCTCTGACTGTCCTCCTGCTGAGTGTCTCTCTGACTGTCTACCTGCTGAATGTCTCTCTGACTGTCCACCTGCTGAGTGTCTCTCTGACTGTCCTCCTGCCGAGTGTCTCTCTGACTGTCTACCTGCTGAATGTCTCTCTGACCGTCTACCTGCTGAATGTCTCTCTGACTGTCCACCTGTTGAGTGTCTCTCTGACTGTCTACCTGCTGAGTGTCTCTCTGACTGTCCACCTGCTGAGTGTCTCTCTAACTGTCCACCTGCTGAATGTCTCTCTGACTGTTCACCTGCTGAATGTCTCTCTGACTGTCCTCCTGCTGAGTGTCTCTTTGACTGTCTACCTGCTGAATGTCTCTCTGACTGTCCACCTGCTGAGTGTCTCTCTGACTGTCCTCCTGCTGAGTGTCTCTCTGACTGTCTACCTGCTGAATGTCTCTCTGACTGTCTACCTGCTGAATGTCTCTCTGACTGTCCAGATGGACATAGACATGTAAATATAACATGTTCAACTGAAATTGTGTGTTTGTGTGTGTGACTGTTTTATGGTTTTTAAGGACAGTGTTTTATCAGGACTGTAATGAACTGCCATCTGATTGATTGTCTGATTGTTTATAGCGTATGACTAGCCTGGCCCTCGCCATACCTGCACAGCTCCGCTCAATTCTATTTCCCTTCACTGCTGGGTCTGGGATTTGTCCCATAGACAACGATTCCTCCGGTCGATTTTTGACCGGACCAATCAGAGAACAGAAGGCGGATTGGCAGATTAACAGACCAATCAGAGAACAGAAGGCGGAGTTTTGAACGACGTCGACTGACGTCGTCAGTTAAAATGGCTGCCACCACGAAGGAATTTTCCAGAAAACAAGGTAAAAAACTATTATTTCTTTCCTGAGAAAAACTATATTTCTTAGCTGACGTTTTATCAGAAGTGTTTCTGAGCTTAACAGTTCCTAAATCAATTCACGAAATGGTCAAATCTGCTGGATTTAAATAGTTTCGGTTTCACATTTTCCAAACAGCCTCAGGGTGCGCTACGAAAATAAATGATAAAAAATCGAATTTTATCTCAAATGTTTCATCAAGGCCAACAGTCAGTAAATTAGAGCCATATAATTACACACTGGTAGCAGAAAAAATATCCACCAAGTGGTTTCTGAGCTTTTTATCTGAATAGCCTGGACCTTGCCAGGCTAAGCTAACAAAACTACGCCTTCTGTTCTCTGATTGGTCCGGTCAAAAATAGACCGGAGAAATCGTTTTCAATGGGAGGAATGCCAGACCCTAGTACGAAGCAAAGTGAAGGACAGGGTTTGGTTTTAACCAGGCTAGCGTATGACTGTCCTAACAAACAACTGTCCATAAAAAAACCACAATACACTCCCATACACACACAATTGAACAATAAGGTTGATGAATCCACACGTAGCAAGTATATCTGTTTAGGAACACAAGAACTAAAATGTACCTTGGTACTCGTGTTTAATGGAAGTTGATCGCTCTTCTGGCTACCTGCGATCTCCTGACTCTGGACGTGTTCACGTCATCTGGAACAGATCATTTATACTTATATTTAGAGGAAATTCTACATTTTGATGATAGCTGCTGTCACATGTAAACCAATAAACATTACATGATTGTTTTTGGCCAAAGTATCCATCTCACATAAAGGAAAGATGGATGGACATAGTATTTACAAAACTCCTCTCATGATGGGTGGACTAAGATGAAATTAAAATTAGCTGAATGAAAGAAAACTATAAATTTAAAAACTGTGACTAATAATATTGAAGTCATACATAACAATCCCTGCATTATTTATAAAATTGATATCTATGTCATATACATACACACAAATATACATATATACATGTATATAAGCATATCATATATGCATATTCATATACAGTGTATATACATATATGCATATACATGTATACTGTATATGCATATACATATACTGTACAGATAGACATATACATGTAAATATAACATGTTCAACTGAAATTGTGTGCGTTTGTGTGTGTGACTGTTTTGTGGTTTTTATGGACATTGTCATATGCTATAAACAGACAAGCAGATTACAGTTCATTACTGTCCTGACAAAACACTGTCCTTAGAAACCACAAAACAGTCACACACACAAACACACACACAATTTCAGTTTATCATGTTTTTAAGAAAGCAAGATGTTTGATGGATAGATGGATGATATTTGATGGATGGATACATGGATGGATGGATGGATGTTTGATGGATGGATGGATGGATGCATGCATGGATGGATAAAAGGTGGACATCAGTCAGTAAAGACTCCATCTGTCTGCGTTCAGCAAGGCTGGATGTTTGATGGATGGATGGATGTATGGATGGATGTTTGATAGATGGATGTATGTATGGATGGATAAAGCGTGGACCTCAGTCAGTAAAGAATCCATCTGTCTGGTTTCAAGAAGGCCGGATGTTTGATAGATGGATGGATAGATAGATGGATGGATGTTTGATAGATGAATGATGGATGGATGTTTGATGGATGGATGGATGGATGTTTGATGGATGGATGGATAAAGTGTGGACCTCAGTCAATAAAGAATCCATATGTCTGGGTTCAGGAAGGCAGGATGTTTGATGATGGATGGATGATGTTTGATGGATGGATGCATGGATGGATGGATGGATGTGTGGATGTTTGATGGATGGATGGATGGATGAATGGATGGATAAAGCATGGACCTCAGTCAGTAAAGAATCCATCTGTCTGGGTTCAGCAAGGCAGGATGTTTGATGGATGGATGGATGTTTGATGGATGGATAGATGTTTGATGGATGGATGGATGGATGTTTGATGGATGTTTGAGATGTTTGATGGATAGATGGATGGATGGATGTTTGATGCATGGATGTATGGATGGATGGATGTTTGTGATGGATGGATGGATGGATGGATAAAGTGTGGACCTCAGTCAGTAAATCCATCTGTCTGGGTTCAGGAAGGTAGGATGTTTGATGGATAGATGTATGGATGTTTGATGGATGGATGATGGATGTATGGATGTTTGATAGATGGATGTTTGATGGATGGATGGATGTTTGATAGATGGATGGATAAAGCGTGGACCTCAGTCAGTAAAGAATCCATATGTCTGGGTTAAGGAAGGCAGGATGTTTGATGGATGATGGATGTTTGATGGATAGATGTTTGATAGATGGATGGATGCATGGATGGTTGGATAAAGCGTGGACCTCAGTCAGTAAAGAATCCATCTGTCTGGGTTCAGCAAGGCAGGATGTTTGATGGATGGATGTTTGATGATGGATAGATGGATGTTTGATGGATGGATGGGTGGATGTATGGATAAAGCGTGGACCTCAGTCAGTAAAGAATCCATCTGTCTGGTTCAGGAAGGCAGGATGTTTGATGGATGGATGGATGTATGGATGTTTTATGGATGGATGGATGCATGGATGGATGGATAAAGCGTGGACCTCAGTCAGTAAAGAATCCATATGTCTGTTTTCAAGAAGGCAGGATGTTTGATGGATGGATGGATGATGTTTGATAGATGGATGCATGGATGGATGGATGGATGGATGGATGGATGGATGCATGGATGGATGGATAAAGCGTGGACCTCAGTCAGTAAAGAATCTATCCGTCTGGGTTCAGCAAGGCTGGATGTTTGATGGATGGATGGATGTTTGATAGATGGATGGATGGATGTATGTATGGATGGATAAAGCATGAACCTCAGTCAGTAAAGAATCCATCTGTCTGGGTTCAGGAAGACAGGATGTTTGATAGATGGATGGATAGATGGATGGATGTTTGATGGATGGATGATGGATGGATGTTTGATGGATGGATGTTTGATGGATGATGTGTGGATGTTTGGATGGATGTTTGATGGATGATGTGTGGATGTTTGATGGATGGATGGATAAAGCGTGGACATCAGTCAGTAAAGAATCCATCTGTCTGGGTTCAGTAAGGCAGGATGTTTGATGGATGGATAGATGGATGTTTGATGGATGGATGGATGGATGGATGTTTGATGGATGGATGGATGGATAAAGCGTGGACCTCAGTCAGTAAAGAATCCATCTGTCTAGGTTCAGGAAGCCAGGATGTTTGATGGATGGATGATGGATGGATGTTTGATGGATGGATGGATGGATGTTTGATGGATGGATGGATGGATGTTTGATAGATGGATGGATAAAGCGTGGACCTCAGTCAGTAAAGAATCCATATGTCTGGGTTAAGGAAGGCAGGATGTTTGATGGATGATGGATGTTTGATGGATAGATGTTTGATAGATGGATGGATGCATGGATGGTTGGATAAAGCGTGGACCTCAGTCAGTAAAGAATCCATCTGTCTGGGTTCAGCAAGGCAGGATGTTTGATGGATGGATGTTTGATGATGGATAGATGGATGTTTGATGGATGGATGGGTGGATGTATGGATAAAGCGTGGACCTCAGTCAGTAAAGAATCCATCTGTCTGGTTCAGGAAGGCAGGATGTTTGATGGATGTAGTAGTAGTAGTTTCTTTATTTCAGATACAATACAAGATCCATATATGTATATAAAAAGAGTAAAACATAAAAAAGATTAAAAAGCTTTCCTATAAAAAAATAAAATAAGAATAAAAGACTAAAGAGCTTTCCTATAGAGGCTCATCCGCCAATGAGTCCCCAAAATAGAAAAATATCTCACAGAGCTTAGTCCAGGGTTGGTCAGTGTAGTGATGATGCAGTTTTCAGATACAGACAATCTACACATGCATCTATACATGAGGTTACGCAGCACCGCTTGGCAGGTAGGCACACCTGCATCAGCAAACATTTTGCTTGCACTGCTCCATCGAGGTACCCTCAGCATCATTCGAAGGCCATCATTATATGCCACAGTTAGTCTATACATACTGCTCTTTTTATAACGTCTCCACAGGTGAGCGGTGTACAAAGGAGTGCAGTAGGCCTTAAAGAGTTGGATCTTAACCGATGATGAGCACATTCCAAACCTACGGATCAGCGTGTTAGCTTGACCATAGAGCATACGACATTGTCTGTAAATGTCTCTATCATCTGACAGGTCTGCAGTCAAATAGTGCCCCAAATATTTATATTCACAACTGACATCCAGCCTGTTGCCCGACAGAAAGAAGTCAGGGAACATCAACTTGGAGTCATCTCTGCTCCGCACAATCATGATGCTGCTTTTCTTCGCATTATATTTTATATCAAAGTCACTTCCATAGTCAGAGCACACCTGCAGCAGTTCTTGTAAGCCAGCAGAATAGGGACAGAAGATTACTAAATCATCGGCATACATAAGATGGTTGATGACCTTATTTCCCACCCTACAACCTGTTCCACAGTCATTTAAAAGCTTTGACAGGTCATCCATGTAAACATTGAACAGAAAGGGAGACAGGATGCTACCCTGTCTCACACCGTTTGAGACACCGAAGGGGTCCGATACAGAGTTTCCCCATTTAACATACATTTGTTGGTTTGCATACCAAAAAACAAGAATCCTCAGCAAACATTTGGGGACACCCCTCTTATATAATTTGTAAAACAGCTTTTCTTGATTTACATAATCAAAAGCCTTTGAGGCATCAATAAAACACATAAAAATGGAGGTGTGGTGTCTGTTGTATAAATCTAAAATTTCTGGATGGATGGATGTATGGATGTTTTATGGATGGATGGATGCATGGATGGATGGATAAAGCGTGGACCTCAGTCAGTAAAGAATCCATATGTCTGTTTTCAAGAAGGCAGGATGTTTGATGGATGGATGGATGATGTTTGATAGATGGATGCATGGATGGATGGATGGATGGATGGATGGATGGATGCATGGATGGATGGATAAAGCGTGGACCTCAGTCAGTAAAGAATCTATCCGTCTGGGTTCAGCAAGGCTGGATGTTTGATGGATGGATGGATGTTTGATAGATGGATGGATGGATGTATGTATGGATGGATAAAGCATGAACCTCAGTCAGTAAAGAATCCATCTGTCTGGGTTCAGGAAGACAGGATGTTTGATAGATGGATGGATAGATGGATGGATGTTTGATGGATGGATGATGGATGGATGTTTGATGGATGGATGTTTGATGGATGATGTGTGGATGTTTGGATGGATGTTTGATGGATGATGTGTGGATGTTTGATGGATGGATGGATAAAGCGTGGACATCAGTCAGTAAAGAATCCATCTGTCTGGGTTCAGTAAGGCAGGATGTTTGATGGATGGATAGATGGATGTTTGATGGATGGATGGATGGATGGATGTTTGATGGATGGATGGATGGATAAAGCGTGGACCTCAGTCAGTAAAGAATCCATCTGTCTAGGTTCAGGAAGCCAGGATGTTTGATGGATGGATGATGGATGGATGTTTGATGGATGGATGGATGGATGTTTGATGGATGGATGGATGGATGTTTGATAGATGGATGTATGTATGGATGGATAAAGCGTGGACCTCAGTCAGTAAAGAATCCATCTGTCTGGTTTCAAGAAGGCCGGATGTTTGATAGATGGATGGATAGATAGATGGATGGATGTTTGATGATGAATGATGGATGGATGTTTGATGGATGGATGGATGGATGGATGTTTGATGGATGGATGGATAAAGTGTGGACCTCAGTCAGTAAAGAATCCATATGTCTGGGTTCAGGAAGGCAGGATGTTTGATGATGGATGGATGATGTTTGATGGATGGATGGATGGATGGATGTGTGGATGTTTGATGGATGGATGGATGTATGGATGGATAAAGCGTGGACCTCAGTCAGTAAATAATCCATCTGTCTGGGTTCAGTAAGGCAGGATGTTTGATGGATGGATGGATGTTTGATGGATGGATATATGTTTGATGGATGGATGGATGTTTGATGGATGGATGGATGGATGTTTGATGGATGGATGGATGTTTGATAGATGGATGGATGGATAAAGCTTGGACCTCAGTCAGTAAAGAATCCATATGTCTGGGTTTAGGAAGGTAGGATGTTTGATGGATGATGGATGGATGGATGTTTGATGGATGGATGTTTGATGGATGGATGAATGCATGGATGGATGGATAAAGCGTGGACCTCAGTCAGTAAAGAATCCATATGTCTGGGTTCAGGAAGGCAGGATGTTTGATGATGGATGGATGATGTTTGATGGATGGATGGATGGATGGATGTGTGGATGTTTGATGGATGGATGGATGTATGGATGGATAAAGCGTGGACCTCAGTCAGTAAATAATCCATCTGTCTGGGTTCAGTAAGGCAGGATGTTTGATGGATGGATGGATGTTTGATGGATGGATATATGTTTGATGGATGGATGGATGTTTGATGGATGGATGGATGGATGTTTGATGGATGGATGGATGTTTGATAGATGGATGGATGGATAAAGCTTGGACCTCAGTCAGTAAAGAATCCATATGTCTGGGTTTAGGAAGGTAGGATGTTTGATGGATGATGGATGGATGGATGTTTGATGGATGGATGTTTGATGGATGGATGAATGCATGGATGGATGGATAAAGCGTGGACCTCAGTCAGTAAAGAATCCATCTGTCTGTTTTCAGGAAGGCGGGATGTTTGACTCACCAAATACCAAATGACCTCTTGGACTAGCTGAAAACCTGTACATGTAAAAATATGAAAAAGTTAAAAAACAATTCTCAAGTTTATACAATACACTTATACAGTATTCTGTATTATTCAGTATTCAGTATTCCAACAACAGTATTCTTATACCTACATAAAACTGCAGTCAACGTGATGACGTAACGAGGCTGCAACGTGATGACGTGATGACGTAACGACGCAGTTCGTCCGTCTGCTCACTGCTCAGAGGTAAAAAAAAAAAAAAAGAGCAGATTTAGCACAAAAATGACGTTGGAAACATTAAAACCCCTCTACCCTATTAACGCATGTTAAATTACAGCGTTAGTCACGCTGTTATTGTGACGTGACACGTTCACGGTAGTGACGCTAACGCGACGTGCGTTTAATTTTGTCTTCGTCGCGTTAAGACTCTAAATAACCACTAAAAACATCCACAAGTGATGCATATATAGTATCGCTGATTTATATAAATGTCTATAAAAGTTTTCAACAGCGTTGAAAGGTTGTCACGCTTCTGAAGTGAAGTTACGTTACATGCTAACGCTAGCCGCAGCTAGTTTGAGCTGCGTCTTTCTTCACGCACTCAAAACTCATGCACAGATACTTCCTAATTTATCTAAATGTTGATAAAGTTTTCTACAGTCTTCACAGTTTGTGACGCTGCGGTTAAAGTCACGTTACTACTGGATTAGGTTAACATTTCCTTGAGATGATGTCATCAAAAGCAACAAAAAATTTTTTTTAATTCTTACCTGAATGAAGTCAATACACTCTGACACTCTGTCCACCTACCGCTGCAAAATTTTATTTAAATCGCTCTCCAAAAATAATCTCCGCTCACCTACATGCACTCAACACACGACGCCATAACTCTGCACGTGTAAGCTCAAGGGGCTTTAACTTTTAAAAACTCGGTCACCTGAGGCCCCGCCCTGAGCCCCCGCCCACTACAGGGTCTCCACATCACGAGAGGAGGGGCGGCGTTGGAGTTTCGCGCGGTCTCCACATCACGAGAGGAGGGGCGTTGCAGTTTGGCGCCATGTGTGTCAGTGAGCCACACACACGGCTTCAATAAATGCAACCGATACACAAAAACATACACACCACACACAAATACCCTGGGAGGTGCGTAGCCAGCCAATTTTATAAATGTAAATAACTTTTTATTAAAACAATTTTAAGTGTTAAAGCACACTCCAACTCATCCAGGCAGCCTATTAGCCACAAGTTACGCTGATATTGATGAGAAAAAACAATGTTTACATATTAATATATTTGGATACAATCTGTGTTTTATCCAGACATTGGCAAAGGCTGGCTAATACCAAATGTCCCGATAATGTCGGTACGTAGTCTGGCGCATAGGCGGGCCAATACGCTTGCACCAACACACACACACACACACACACACACACACACACACACACACACACACAGGTTTGTCAATGTGGTTTAGCCGGACTTTTTCGCCAAACCCGCCCGAAGGTGTAATACGGGGTCTACCCCTTCCCGAGGTCCTAGCGACCTGGGACCAAGCTCAGTGCACTCTAAAAATTTTGAAAAAAATTTGGGTCCCTTTAGCTTTCCGATAGGAGCTTCACAGCACGTTTTACCACCCAGACTCCAGTGTGGTTTACAAGGACGTCAAAAAATGTGGTTTATGAGGACAAACATGCATTATGGGGTCTTTAAAGGGACATTTAAACTCCGCCTACTTAACATAAAATTAACATAAAACACACAAATGTGACAGGACACTGCATTAGGAGAACTATTTTTTGAACTGCTTTTATTAAACAAATTATGCACATACTTTATTTACATTCACTAAAAAAACTTCAATAACAAAATCTTCAAATGTTTAAAATAAAATAAAAAATAAAAACTTAAATTCTGGTGACATATTTACATTATTATAAAACATATCAACATATACATATTTCTAAAACAAATTTTTACTTTTTCTGCAGGGTTAATCACAACACAATGTAAAGTACAGGTGATCCCCGACTTACGAGCGATGAAAGACTTCTGAGATGACATATTTACATATTATAAAACATTAACATTATAAACCTGAACATATTTCTAAAACAAAATTTACTTTATTTACAAGGTTCATCACAACACACTGTAAAGTACAGGTGATCCCCGACTTACGAGCGACGAAAGACTTCCTCAGTCTGAGATGCTGTATTCAGCTCAGTCTTATAAAGACTTCCTCAGTCTGAGGTGCTACATTCAGCTCAGTCTCATAAATAGCACCCTCTCAAAGTGGATCAAACAGTTTGCTGATGACAGCCAAAACCAGCTGCTCATATGATCACATGATTAGGCTGATGGTCCTCATTGATCATGTGAGCAACTGGTTTTGGCTGTCATCAGGAAGTCTTTATTTATAAGACTGAGCTGAATGCATCTCAGACTGAGGAAGTCTTTCGGATGAAAGACTTCCTTAGTCTGAGATACTGTATTCAGCTCAGTCTTATAAATAAAGACTTTATGATGACAGCCAAAACCAGTTGCTCACATGATCAAGGAGGACCATCAGCCTAAACATTGCCCATTTGCTACATCCATTCATTATCTTTACCCGTTTCTTCCATTTTGGGTCACGGGGGTCGCCGGTGCACATATCCAACAATCACAAGGACAAGTCTCCAGTCCATCACAGGGACACGTGGACAAGTCACCAGTCCATCACAGGGACACCTGGAAAGGTCTCCAGTCCATCACAGGGACAGCTGGACAAGCCACCAGTACATCACAGGGACACGTGGACAAGTCTCTAGTCCATCACAGGGACACGTGGACAAGTTTCCAGTCCATCACATGGACACCTGCACAAGTCTCCAGTTCATCACAGGGACATATGGACAAGTCTCCAGTCTATCACAGGGACACGTGAACGTCTCCAGTCCATCATAGGACACATGGACAGGTCTCCAGTCCATCACAGGGACACGTGGACAAGTCTCCAGTCCATCACAAGGACATATGGACAAGTCTCCAGTCCATCACAGGGACACGTGGACAAGTCTCCAGTCCATCACAGGACATATGGACAAGTCTCCAGTCCATCACAAGGACATATGGACAAGTCTCCAGTCCATCACAGGGACATGTGGACAAGTCTCCAGTCCATCACAAGGACATATGGACAAGTCTCCAGTCCATCACAAGGACATATGGACAAGTCTCCAGTCCATCACAAGGACATATGGACAAGTCTCCAGTCTATCACAGGGACACGTGAACGTCTCCAGTCCATCACAGGACACATGGACAGGTCTCCAGTCCATCACAGGGACACATGGACAAGTCTCCAGTCCATCACAGGGACACGTGGACAAGTCTCCAGTCCATCACAGGGACACATTTACAAGTCACCAGTCCATCACAGGGACACGTGGATAAGTCTCTAGTCCATCACAGGGACACATTTACAAGTTTCCAGTCCATCACAGGGACACGTGGACAAGTCTTCAGTCCATCACAAGGACATATGGACAAGTCTCCAGCCAGTCTATCACAGGGACACGTGAATGTCTCCAGTCCATCACAGGGACACATGGACAGCTCTCCAGTCTATCACAGGGACACATGGAAAAGTCTCCAGTCCATCACAGGGACACCTGGACAGGTCTCCAGTCCATCACAGGGACACATGGACAAGTCTCCAGTCTATCACAGGGACACGTGGACAGCTCTCCAGTCTATCACAGGGACACATGGAAAAGTCTCCAGTCCATCACAGGGACACCTGGACAGGTCTCCAGTCCATCACAGGGATACATGGACAAGTCTCCAGTCTATCACAGGGACACGTGGACAAGTCTCCAGTCCATCACAGGGACACATTTACAAGTCACCAGTCCATCACAGGGACACGTGGATAAGTCTCTAGTCCATCACAGGGACACATTTACAAGTTTCCAGTCCATCACAGGGACACGTGGACAAGTCTCCAGTCCATCACAAGGACATATGGACAAGTCTCCAGCCAGTCTATCACAGGGACACGTGAATGTCTCCAGTCCATCACAGGGACACATGGATAGCTCTCCATTCTATCACAGGGACACATGGAAAAGTCTCCAGTCCATCACAGGGACACCTGGACAGGTCTCTAGTATGTCACAAGGACACGTGGACAAGTCACCAGTCCATCACAGGGACACCTACACAAGTCACCAGTCCATCACAGGGACACCTGGACAGGTCTCCAGTCTATCACAAGGACATATGGACAAGTCTCCAGTCCATCACAAGGACATATGGACAAGTCTCCAGTCCATCACAAGGACATATGGACAAGTCTCCAGTCTATCACAGGGACACGTGAACGTCTCCAGTCCATCACAGGACACATGGACAGGTCTCCAGTCCATCACAGGGACACATGGACAAGTCTCCAGTCCATCACAGGGACACGTGGACAAGTCTCCAGTCCATCACAGGGACACATTTACAAGTCACCAGTCCATCACAGGGACACGTGGATAAGTCTCTAGTCCATCACAGGGACACATTTACAAGTTTCCAGTCCATCACAGGGACACGTGGACAAGTCTTCAGTCCATCACAAGGACATATGGACAAGTCTCCAGCCAGTCTATCACAGGGACACGTGAATGTCTCCAGTCCATCACAGGGACACATGGACAGCTCTCCAGTCTATCACAGGGACACATGGAAAAGTCTCCAGTCCATCACAGGGACACCTGGACAGGTCTCCAGTCCATCACAGGGACACATGGACAAGTCTCCAGTCTATCACAGGGACACGTGGACAGCTCTCCAGTCTATCACAGGGACACATGGAAAAGTCTCCAGTCCATCACAGGGACACCTGGACAGGTCTCCAGTCCATCACAGGGACACATGGACAAGTCTCCAGTCAATCACAGGGACACGTGGACAAGTCTCCAATCCATCACAGGGACACATTTACAAGTCACCAGTCCATCACAGGGACACGTGGATAAGTCTCTAGTCCATCACAGGGACACATTTACAAGTTTCCAGTCCATCACAGGGACACGTGGACAAGTCTCCAGTCCATCACAAGGACATATGGACAAGTCTCCAGCCAGTCTATCACAGGGACACGTGAATGTCTCCAGTCCATCACAGGGACACATGGACAGCTCTCCATTCTATCACAGGGACACATGGAAAAGTCTCCAGTCCATCACAGGGACACCTGGACAGGTCTCCAGTATGTCACAAGGACACGTGGACAAGTCACCAGTCCATCACAGGGACACCTACACAAGTCACCAGTCCATCACAGGGACACCTGGACAGGTCTCCAGTCCATCACAGGGACACATGGACAAGTCGCCAGTCCATCACACGGACACCTGGACAAGTCACCAGTCCATCACAGGGACACGTGGACAAGTCTCCAGTCTATCACAGGGACATCTGGACATGTCACCAGTCCATCACAGGGACATCTGGACATGTCACCAGTCCATCACAGGGACACCTGCACAAGTCTCCAATCCATCACAGGGATATCTAAAACCTTTCAGCCTCTTTCCCAATGATTTTAACCCGAGTGAAATGGCTGTAGAGCTTCTGTTCAACCGTTGACAAACCCATGGCATCATCTTCATGGAGCTTGGTGGTGTCACGCTCCATAAAACTTTGTAGGTGCATCTTTGAAACCTCTCCTGCTCGTCTACAATTGAACACAATGACCTGTGCAAGTGTAACTTTTACAAGTTCTGCATAAGTCTGGGGGCTGGCATCATCTTTCAAGGTGCTAAATGCATTTTCTCCTGATTTATTCAGATGCTGATGCAGAAGCTTAAAATCTTCAGTGAATGATAATGTTAATGGCCTTATTGTACTTGGCATGATTTATAGTGCTCCAGCCACTATTAGACACCATCTCTGACCATTCCTCGGTCCGAGGTGCTGCATTCAGCTCAGTCTCATAAATAGCACCCTCTCACAATGGATCAACCAGTTTGCTGATGACAGCCAAAACCAACTGCTCACATGATCA
>JBBPBX010085275.1:0-13093 GCA_038048925.1 Garcialebias charrua
TGAGTTTTTGTGTGGACAAAGCCTAATAATGTTCTTTGTGATCCACAAAGAAAGAAGAAAATGACAACACTTGCTCTGAAGCAAGCATTCAGATCAGGTCTGTAAGTCCATCCCATCAGAAACATACAAGACTATCAATCATTCTCATGCATACGTAGGGACAATTTAGTTATCAATTAGCCTAACCTGCATGTTTTTGGTCTGTGGGAGGAAACTGGAGAAAACCCACATATGCATCGGGATAATCCAAAGATATAACGGTAAAACATTTTTTAAACTGTCCAAAAAAAAAAAGTTCATAAACTGCATGTAATAAAACATCACAAGCCTTTGTAGGCAAGGATCATACTGTCTACTGTAATTTAGTTTGAGTAAGTCTTAACAGGATTTAAAATGACTGTTTTCTTTATTCGAGTGATCAGTGCTGGAAGATTTTCTTCAAAACAAATGTTTGTTTTACACTGGAGGTTTGTTGAGCTTTTACTTTTGACAACGTTCATCTAAAATTAATTTAGCTTTGGATGATTCCAGCCTCCTCCGAAACCAAAAACATGATTTGAAAGCAGCAAACCTGATAACTTGAAACTCCATCATCCCTGGAAAACATACTCATACCTTCACTGCACAGCAAAACAGCAGTTCTCCAGGAAAACACATTTACCAAACCAAGAGAAAATTTGCATAGAAATGTGTTTTTTATGACATTGTCTCAGGATACAAGTTAGTTATTTCATGTTTTTATGATAACAAAACTTGTTATACTGTGATAATGGGTTCATTGTGTCATTATCTGAAGATAAAGCTTGTTTTTGCATGACAACTATGCTTTTTTAAATTTATTTTATTACAAAGAAACAAAAGAGGTTGTTTCTCATCAGAAATCAGGTCTGTTGTTCTGGCGGCTGATTTAAAATGACATAAGCATTCATCACTGATGAACCAATACCGCTACTCGTCATCTTCAGGTCATCCACAAGAAATCATCTATTGTTAGCATGTCTGACAGAGTTGAAACCCTTTTTTGAAGGTCGTTTTTTTTCTGTAGGGGCTATCTTAAATTGGGTTGAATCCAAAAATGTGCCAATTTTAGATGGGGTTTTTTTTCTTAATTTTTTTTTTCAACATCTGTTGAATGTTTCATGACATATTTTTGCTAACAGTACTGACACACTTGCTCTCAGACAGGAAAAATCCTGAGAGCTCCACCTTCACCTTCGATGGCAGGAGATGATTAATAAAAACAGGTATGGCTGCTCTCAACTTCCACACAAAGTGTATATAGTCCTCAACAAAAAATATATAATTAGAGCATTAAAACCATTTTAATACTATATTTAAAATACTATTATGGATCTGGTGAGTTGGAGTTTCCACGCAACTGACAAAATCTTTTCAACAAAATGACAGAGTCCTGGAGAACCCTCTTGTCCAGCTGAAACTCACGCTGTGGGGTACATCAGAGATTCGTGGGGAGTTTGGCAGCTGATGTCTCTCAGTCCTGTCTCAGGAGGACACTGAAGACGCAAAGGTGGGCGCCAGACCGCTGGGGAGCGCTAAAGCGCTAATCCGCTTATAGCGGACCTAAACAATTTGTTAGCTTTACAGCAGATTGACTAACTTTTATAATTCATAAGTAAATTTGCGCTATTTTTATTTAAAATGCAGTACCGCTAATAACTAATTATCTATCAGTAAAAACGAAAAAACTTATTTACGGGCTCTTAAATCAACCGGATGACTGCTAACAGACCATATCCTGTCAGCGCCGGATGTGGTCCATGACAAAAAAGCGTTCCCCTCAGTCTCTTGGCTAGAGAGATCGCTCTCCAGTTAGCAGCCAGTGTGTTACTCTGCAGCCTTATTGCTTGTTTTCGAAGAGTCAGACAAAGAGTTTTTAACATGGAGGGTGAACTTATGGATGTTTCTCAGCGGCCTACGCGACGCGTCTGGATTTAAAAAAGTAGTTCGCCATTTGCCCTCTTCAAAATGGCGGCGGCCACAGAAGCTAAGGACTTTCCAAGAAAACACGGTAAAAACAATTATTTCTTTGCTGAGAAAAAATATATTTCTTAGCTGACTTTATAGCACAAGGTATTTCTGAGCTTAACCGTTTCACGAAATGGTCAAATCTGCTGGATTAAAAAAAGTAGTTCGCCATTTGCCCTGTTCAAAATGGCGGTTAGCGTGTTAGCATTAGCGTCTGCTAGCATTGCTAATACATAAGCGCTTTTGAAATTGCGGACCTAAATAAATTAATAAGTGCTTTAGAAATAGCTGAACTAATTTTTGGTACATACATATATTTTAGCGCTGCCCAGCACTGTGAAGACATTTATATAATTGGATTTATGATAGCAGGGTTTTGGCTCTTTGGCATCGGCAGGGCTCTGTTTTATCAACTTTTGAAGAAGACAATTCAAATTCAAGTGGTTTTGGCCATGGCAAAGCTTCCGAGTTTGTGTGAAGGATTGATTTGTGCTTTGAGTACTCAAAATCAGCTGATTTACAAGCTAAACCGTATGATGGAGGCAATTTATAAGAATTGCAGGCTACCTGCAGCCTCAAGGACTCACCAGCATGTTGGGATCGGCCTTGAGGAAGCTTTATAATACAGATCAGTGGAGTGAAATCCCCATAAATTTGGCCATTTTGAACTGGGAAAGTTCCAGCAGGATTCAAGGCTGACGAGAAGGGGGAAAAAAAAACAGTCTGCCTGAAGAAAAATCAACAATTGTGGCTAATCTGAATCTGACTCCCATTTAGCCTTGGACACAAGCCAACTATAACATTTCTCCGGGGACATGGGTAACTAAGGACAAAGCTTCATCTACCCACCCCTCCTCCCCCAGAACTGCTGTGCAGGCTTAATAGAACTGCTGGCTGAACAACAACATCAGGACAGTGGCCAATCTGAAAGTGCTCATGGAAAAATCTCAAAGTTTTGATGTAAAATACATATGTAATCATATAGTTAAATCTGCTTGCTGGTAGAGCTTTTTCACGTCTCAATTCGTGTCCTGATTTGACAATATGTGAAGAGATCTTTTTTGTAACACCACTATCCATCCTCATTAGGGCTTTAACAGACTACTCGAGTAATCGACACATCGATTACTAAGAGATCTATCGAGTTTTTTAATTTCACGTCGAGTATTTGTAGTGACGTCATCCT
Source organism: Garcialebias charrua (assembly GCA_038048925.1). Taxonomy (NCBI): domain Eukaryota; kingdom Metazoa; phylum Chordata; class Actinopteri; order Cyprinodontiformes; family Rivulidae; genus Garcialebias; species Garcialebias charrua. Next base: position 3,173 of record JBBPBX010085275.1, read on the forward strand.
GTTTGGAGCGCGTTGCGAACCGGTGTTACACCAAATTCTGTGACCACTGTATATTGTGACCATAGGGGGCGGTGTTGCATGCACTGTTGCAGGTCATAGAATATGGTGTAACATCGGGTCCAATCGACCGAACCAGCTTCCTCTGACCTTGTTTCACAAACAAAAAGCAAAAAATATGAATCTCTAAACTATATAAAAAAAAAAAACTATAAACATAATTATCTCTAAAACTAAACCTAATGCGCAGCACCGCGGACGGTGCGGGGTGGTCGACTGCCCCACTGTTTTTGGTTTCATTTTTGATGTGTTGCACGTTTCTTTCACTTTTGCAGCGTAATAATAAGAACTAATAGTTTTGGTTTTCCTGTGACTTATTTGCAGTATGATAAATGGTAGTCCAGCATAATGTACACTCCCAATGTTTTGTTGGTCTTTTTTTGTTGTTGTTGTAAATATTAAATGATGTTTGTTTGTTTTTTTGCATTTTTATTTATTAATTTTTTTTGGCATCTTAAGATCCTATGACATCATCAACTACTCAAGTTCTACTTGAGCTTTATTATGTTAATGTCGAGTTTAAAAATTATGTACTCATTCAACCCCTAATCCTCATGGCTCTTAACTTTTTCTATCTAAAAGTATTCTGATAAAGAATAAGGGGTCACACTATTTATTAAAGCAGCAGCAACATGCACTCCGCCCATCTTTTGGATGACTGTATGAACATAATTTCACTGTATCCCAGTACAATGATAATAAAGCTTATTCAGATTCTGATTCTAATTGGATTAAAAAAATCATAGATAGTCCTCTAAAGTGGATTTCTCTAAATCAGTTCTTCCTCATAGATATTGTTCCACCCTATAATAATGCAACATGTCTCAGGAGGTATTTGAATATAATTTGCATTTTTACCACATTTTCTGGACTTTAAGTAGTTGACGCTGATTGCCTTTGTCCTTTAATATTTTGGATTTGTGTTAGCTCATTACCAGCTGATCAGCGGCTCAGCTCAGCTTCCATCAGCTCACCTGCCTCCTCCGTTCCATCGGCTGACAGAATAATCAGGACCATTCGTGTATTTCACGTCTAAAGTCCAATTAGAGCAAAATAGGCTTGATTATAACCTGTAGAGCAGCTGTGTGGCACTGAGAGACATTTCTAACCCTGCAGGTTAGTGATGCACGGCGCTCTGAGAGAACATGAGATACATGTGTGCAGGTGGATCTCATTATGTTTGACTGCTTCTTTTTCTCCTTTATTTATGTCTTTTATTTTTCAAATTGGCTTCTTATTCTATCTCACTTTCTGTTGTCATCTCTTTTGTAAACAAATATAAGTTATTGTAGTGGAACACCCTGGTCTCTGAAACTCTTAGTGGTACACCTTTTCTTTGAAACCTTCATGAAAAGAGTGGACACTATTTATTACAGTAATATTGAATCAAAGACACAATTTAAATCACCAAGGGACTTTACTTTGTGCTAATTCAAATATAATCAAAGCCTAACCTTGTGCTATTTGTATGAGCAGTGTTATTGTTTCAATGTGGTGGTAATCAAAACTCTGTCTAAGTCGAAGGACATGTCAAATTGAACTTTCAGTATTTGTTTAGAAGTTTTAGACAGTAATCAGTTTTAAGCATTAAACTGGTGCCTGTTTCTAATCCTTATTTCTCCTCACTCCTAAACACTTTCTCTAAACAATTTTCATGCCTTGACTTCTAATAAACTCTTTGACCTCGGCTAAACCACGCCTACTTCCTGGGTGAAGAGCCAATGAACGGAGTGAATTCTCTGATGTCAATTGCCCTTTAAAAAGTTTCCACTTCCAGGAACTGCTGAGTTCTGCTGGAGAAGTGAGATGGATGTTTCTCCTAAAGCTGTATGAACTGTAGTCACAAGCCAAAGACTGGTTCATCAGCTGAGGATTTATGGCACGCTGCCGTAAATTCAACAGAGCTAAAAAGCTCCAAGTTTCTTAATGAAAATTCCTTTTTTGAGGAATGTTTATTTTGAAAATCAACCAGACTACCCTTACTTCAGTAGATTAAAGGTGGACGTAGAAGACGCTGAAAGGTAACGTCTAAGGCTGGTCTGCCGCGTAGACTGATTGTCTTGCAAGGTAAAGAGTTGTCGATGTTACCAGCGTTCCTGTTGTCTAGCTGGAGGTCGCACGGAGAACGTGTCATTTCTGATTGAAGCTCATCTCAAGATAACTTCCTTTAAACCCTCTCTCCTTTCTTCCTCCTATTTCTCTTAAACTTATCTGCCAGTAACTTAAGCTAAAAGAGCCTCCAGATAAAAGTAATATGTCATCTCATTACTTTACATCTGTTGTCCACAATTTAAATCTGCTGACATTTAAATTATAGGAATCTGATCAATCAATCAGGTGTACATGTTAAGATGTTAAATTGTGATTTGTTAATAAATGATTCCAGTTCTGCTGGGTCAACTATAATTAACGTTCATGTCATTTACATCTCATCATCTGGTCACAAAATGTATTGTTTAATCCGAAAAAGATAGAACCCTTGAATAATTATGTAAGTTGGTAACAGGTAACTCTGTCTACATTCTTAGATTCTGGTGTACTGTACGGTTCAGTAAATCTGACCCCACTTGTCACACTACATTATATTGGTTTCTTTTTGCCGGTTAATGAACTAAAACTTAAGGTAGAATCGGACTACTTTTCGCCGGCAGGTACGCACTCTTCGTCGGCAGGTACGCACTCCGTCGACAGGGACGTACTCTTCGTCAGTAGGTACACCAAGCATTGAGACGTCGGGCGTAGAGACGTCTGCATCGGGCGTGGAGACGTCTGGCTTCGAGACCTCTGGCTACGAGACCTCTGACTGTGAGACCTCTGGCTGTGAGACCTCTGGATGCGAGACCTCTGGCTGTGAGACCTCGTCTGGCAGTTAGACGTCGTCTGGTGATGAGACGTCGTCTGGCGGTGAGACGTCGTCTTGCGGTGAGACTTCAAATGTAGAAACCTTGTCGGGCGTAGACACTGGAAGCGTAGAGACTTTGTCGAGCATAGACACTGGAAGTGTAGAGACTTTGTCGAGCATAGACACTGGAAGCGTAGAGACTTTGTCGAGCGTAGACACGCCTGGCCTTGAGACATTTGCGGCGTGAGGACCCTTTGTTGACATTGAGGCGTTGATGGTGTGGGGAAACTTGGTGGACGTTGTAGATGCTGTGCCCTCTGTAGAAGTCGATGCAGCGCCCTGTGTAGACGTAGGAGCAGCGTCCTCCGTAGATGTAGGAGCAGCGCTCTCTGTAGAACTTGAAGTGGTAGCGCCCTCTGTGGATGTGGTAGAGGGAGCACCCTCTTCTGTTGATGCTGAGATAACAACACCCTCTGTAGAAACTGGAGGGATAGCGCCCTCTGTAGGTGCTGGAGAAAACTCAGAAGAACAACAAGAGTGAGGGTCAGGAGACTTCTTATACAAAGTCTTCATGGACCTAATTAAACCTAATAGCTGTGCAAGATCAGGGTATACTAAAAAGTTGGGTCTGTACATTAATAAATGTTTCATCATCAAGTGGATGTTGTATCTATAAAGAGGACTAGAACTAAAGACGGCAGAATCAAAAAGGTTCTGGAGTTGTTGAAGGAGACCTAAGGCATCATTTTCTAGTCCACCAGAGCCAGTAGAAAATAGTCCTTGAAGTTGTTGAAAAATTAGAGTAACCTCATGTTCCAGTCCCACAGCGGCCCCTGTGGATACTGGAATAACAGCACCCCTTGTAGACGCAGAGACATCAGCACCCTCTATAGATGCTGGGACAACAGCACCCTCTGTAGGTGCAAGAATAACATCACTCTCTGTAAATGCAGAAGACTTGACAAAAACACTACGTGAGGGAGAGTCAGAGAGATTGAACTCAGTTTTCAAAATCCTAACTAAATGTAATGTCTGTGCAAGGCCAGGAATCTGCAGCAAGTTGGGTGTGGAGGTTATTAAATTTTCCATAAGGGAATAAGACAAATGTATATTGAGGATCACGGTTATTGCTAGCAGCAGTAAGCAGTCTGTCCATCTGCTGGAGAGAGAGAGTGGCCTCATGTTTCTGTCCAACAGCGACCCCTGTGGTCGATGAGTGATCTGTCCGCTCTTCATCAGAGCGGGAGCTCACACACTTCTCCTTCTGTGAAGGTTTCTCTTGAGGAAGCTTCTTTGGTTCCTCAGTTGCGTGTCATGCAAGATCCTCCTCTGTGTATCCTGCAGACGTGTGGGGGATCACATCTGCGAACGTCTCCCCTGAGATGTCACAGAGAACGGTCTCTGGCATGCCCCCCTTTGAAATCCTCTCAGGCTCCACTGACAGGCCGCAGGCGGGTGGACATGGAACCCGGAAACGTTCAGTCCTTTTGTCCGACGCCTTCTCCGACGGGGACGTGGATTAGGCACTGGATTGACCCAAAACTCCTCTGGTTCTGAGTCGTAATCGGAAACGCACCACAATGAAATGGCATGCAAAGGAGTGTAGGAGGAAAACGGTTCGGAGCGGCCATCTCCGTATTTCCTCTGCACTCGCTCCGCCACCAAAAGCGGAGATGGGAGGACCTCCAGTCCTGGTCTGTGGAAGCTCCAAACGGGTTCTGTTTGAAACCCGCTAACTCGAATGACGGTAGCTTGCCTCTGAGCTGAAGCCGTCATATTCTGCCCCCGAGTGGATCCGATCATCTGTCTACTGGGCTCATGCATGGTCGGGTCATTTCTGTCACGATCGGTGTGTTGTTGTATGATGAACCCAGTTGTGCAGACAGGCAGACACTCGGAGGCACGAGTAGTAAAAATAAACAAACACTAATAATACAAAACCAAAAGACTGACGTGGCAGTACTCACAAAACCATAGCGTAACGTAGAAATCCAAGACTCAAAGGACAAGACACCAGGGAACACGGAAGAATGACCCCACAATGAGACACACATGAACATCAACTAATTTACACACTGTAATTAACTAAAAGCACAAACACCTGAAGACGCAGACCTGGGAACCACAAGGTGTAAGGAGGGAAACAGACCAACAGAGGGAGCCATCCTTACAATCAAAACAGCTGCAACTCTGTCCCCTTTCATGAAAAGATTATTTTTCAGAGAGTCAGAGTCAGAGAGTCTTTATTGTCATTTGCACCGCATGTGGTACATGTGATGAAAACGAGATTATGTACACGGGGTCCCAGTTACATCCAACAACAAATGCAAGAGAAAAACAGTAATAACATCTAGAATTAACTAAGAAAAACATCAACTAGTAATACACTAAGCCCTAATATAGTGGAAAAACATCATTATAAACAGCAGCACGAACATGAGTCTGTATGAGCAGATGGTCACAGATGAACACAGCAACAAGAAAAACAGATCAGCATGATGTGATATTTTGCAGTGTTTATTTTTATTTTATTTATTTCATTCATGAGTCTAACAGCCTCAGGGTAGAAGCTGTTCCTCAGTCTAGTGGTTCTACATTTGATGCTCCTCAACCTCCGTCCTGAGGGGAGTGGGGCAAAGAGTGAGTGTGCTGGGTGAGTGAGGTCTTTCATGATGCAGGTGGCTCTTTTCCTGCATCTGGAGGTGTAAATGTCTGTGATGGTGGGGAGACTGACTCCGACAGACCTCTGTGCAGCCTTCACCACTCTCTGTAGAGCTTTCCTCTCTGCAACTGTGCAGCCTCCATGCCACACGTTGATGCTGGAGCACAGGACGCTTTCCACTGCACACCTGTAGAACGAGGTGAGAACTGGGCTGCTCAGACCAGCACGTCTCAGTCGTCTGAGGAAGTAGAGTCTTTGATGACCTTTCTTGATCAGGCTGGTGGTGTTGTTGCTCCATTTTTGTCTAAAACACTGACATTAAATTTACCAGAGGATGTATGCTGTGTTCAGGGGCCTCATGTATCAACCGTGCGTACGCACAGAAACCGTGCGTACGTCACTGTCCACGCAAAACTCCGTATGTATCAAAACTGAACTGAACGTGGATATGTCCGCATTCCCACGCCAGCCCCATGGCAGGCGTACGCACGTTTCGGTGGTTTTTGTGCCTTTGGCGACACTTATTGACACTTATTGACACTTATTTTCTGCTGTGTATAGTCGGACTGCAGGATCAGTGTGCATTCATACTAAAAGTCTTTGTGTAGCCGCTTGCCTTGTGAAAGAATGCCACCTGTAATCCTTGTTTCATGTAAAGCCGTCTTTCTGCAGCTCCAAACAGCCTCAGGTTCTCACTTCAGGTTCACTGTAGAACATCTCCAGATGTTGCTCACCAAATGTCACCAAGATCTCATGTGGAATTTCAAAATAAAGGCCCTCCTAAGTTGGACATTTTCCATGTATTTTTCCCTAAGTTGCTGCGTTTGTTGCTCGTTCTTCAGGATGTTGTAGAAACAGTGAGCGTAATGAGAGAAACGCAATTTCGGTCCTGTGTATGTCCTGTACAGTACATATTGCAGATCTGACAATAAAGTTGACTTTGACTTTGACTTTTGACTTTGACTTACAGGTGATTCTGAAAAACTGAAGCCCCACAATCTGTGGTTGACTTTAAGAGCAGCTTGAAGACCTTTCTTTTCAACCGAGCATACTCTACCTCCTCATGATTCTACTTTTGATCTAGCTGATACTGTTGTTGATTTTAATTGTTTTATTAATTGTTTTATTGACATTTAATTCTGTTGCACCTTGTAGCACTTTGAGATTTTCATTAATGAAAAGTGCGTTATAAATTGAATTCATTATTATTATTATTATTATTATTATTATTATTATTATTATTATTAACTGTTCATGATGTGAAAATGATTAATATTCCCACCAAACACACGATTAACAAGTATTACATCCACATGACGCAGTTAAATAAAGGACGCGCAAAGTTGTGCAAAAAATAAATTTAACAGGAACGGATTCATTCAGCCTTACTGGAGGATATAATAAATAGTGTAACACGCAGAGCATTTATTTATAAACAGATATAATTTTCTGATCTAGGATATGGCTTATCAGCCGTTTTCAGAAATAATCATTTTTCAGTTTGGCACTGCTGCGCTCTGGAGCAACACAGGAGCCGTGCATCACGCGTGCACATGCAGAAGCAGCGATCAAACTGTTCCCGAGCTTTCCTGAGGGAGCTGCAGGCCGATCAGGGCTGTCCAGTCCACACAAAGCCGATTCATGTCCAATGGAATGTCTCATCTATATGATTCCAAAGGCTGAGTGGTCGCGCTTTGGAGCGCGCGCGCACCCTCGCCGGTGTTACACGGCAGCTGGAGGTGTTTCATAATCTGCGTTTATTGTAGATTTCTCCAAAATGACACGTGAAAGTACACCATATATAACTTGTAGGAGAGCACAAGCTTCACAGACAAACAGACTGCGCACAAGGCTGCGGCGCGCGCAGCGTTTGGAGACAACATCATGTCATGTCATGAAAACTCTTTCAAGAAACATGAATACAAATAATTCTTTTTTTTACAAGCATTTCTCAACCCTTTTGTCATCCATGGTTGATCAATCGTATTTCTCTTTGTGTAATTTGTTTGCACACAATTCTTTTCGTACAGAGCTTCCAGGATATTCATAAACTCATCATATGCTCTGTTCGCATCATCAACATACACATTATTCCAGTCTTGTTTATCTAGATCCTCTTTCAGTTTTTCCAAAACTTTTTTTGACGTGTTTATGATCTTTTTCTTCATTGCGACTGCTTTTGTGATGCTTTGATCATTTTTATAGATTGTGAAAACTGGTAAATGATCACTTAGATCGGTCGTTAAGATACCACTTATCACGTCCCCATTTGTTATATTTGTGAAAATATTATCAATTATTGTGGCACTATGAGTTGTAATTCTTGTTGGCTTTGATATCACTGGATACATATTTAAACTGTACATTGAGTTTATAAATGTGCTTATGTTATTTGAATCTGTTTTATTTCCCATATCAATGTTAAAGTCTCCACACAAAAAAACATTTTTATTAAAACTCTTCTCCATTAGCTCCAAGATTTTATCCGTGAATATTTCTATATTTGCTCCTGGTGATCTATATACACAACTTATTATTATGTTTTTATCATTTTTGTTTATTATTTCTATTGTTATCATTTCCATAATATTATCAACTGTTATTGACATTTCATTATTTAATTTACATTTTATTTCATTATTGACAAACAGAGCGACTCCACCACCTCTTTTATTATTTCTGTTCATATGATATAATTCATACCCCTCGACGTGAATATTACTTGTGTTATCATCATTGAGCCATGTCTCTGACAGCGCTATTATTGTAAAAGTTCTATTTAATTGTTTTAAGTAATCTGTTATTTTGGATATGTTTGCATTTATACTTCTGCTATTAAAGTGAATAATAGAGAGAACTCCTTTTGATATATTGATGTCATTAAACTGCTCTTCATTATAATATTCGCTATCTTTTATTACAGGGAAAAAATTTGCATCAATCACATTTTCAACATTATATATTTTAGGTTCTGAGTCTTCGTATGTTGTCATGTTCTAATGTATTTGTTCATTTCACTGTATATTTTATCCATTTGTAATTTTTCATCTCCTGAATTCATCCAGATCCGTCAGCTCTTTTATCATTTTAGGCTGAGACCCTTCCTTTGTTTTGATAAAGACGTATCCATTTCTTGTCCATGTTGAATGTATTTTTTTTTTTTGCTTTTTAACCACCTTGCTTCCTTTGCAATTTTTCCATTTTTTTGGTAAGATGTTCATTTATGTAAACGTCTGTTCCCTTCAGATTTCTTCTATTTTGCATAACATAGTTTTTTGTATACCTGCTATAGAACTTGACGACTACTGACGGTTTGAATCTTGGTGAATTACTGGGCAGGGTGTGACAGAACGAAATGTCCCCATAGTTTATGTTAATGTTTCTTTCCTGTAAGAAAGTAACTACACGTTCGTCCAGAGTCTCTTGTTCTTCCTGAGATGCATTCTCAGTTTGGTCTTCGTTGGTAAGATTTCTTGCATTTGTCTGACACTTACTAATATCAAGTCCTGAGATCACCACGTTGTCTTGCTTTGTGTATTGTTCTAAGTCCTCTATTTTTTGTTCCAGTTCAGCAATTTTATTGTCTTTGCTAATTATCAGTCCTTTCAGTTCTTTTATTTCTTTCACCAGTTCGGCCTGGGAATCCATTTTTTTTGTTAAGTTTTCTATTTGTCCACTCATAAAGTTGAGTGATTCTTTAAATTCTTGCATTTCTACTGAGTTGTTTCCCTCCGGGTCTGGTGATTTTTGTCCTATATTTCTCATATTTGCAGAGACTGGTGATCTTTGTCCTTTACCTCTCGTCATACTTGCAGAGATTGTAATCTAATGGTAGCAGGTCTCTGGTTTGTTTGCTGAACCACGTGGCCCTTCCACGAGGCTCACAGGCCTAACGATGGTGGCTCTGGACCAGCAGTGCACAACTTAGCAGTGCAGCACCCAGATCAGCAGTTATTAGAACAGAACTCACGGTTTCAGCAGCCTGCAGCAATCAGCTCTCTTATCCGAAGAGGTTTTGCTCACTAGATCCGATGTAGCCCAGTTAGCACAGCACGTAGCTTCAGCTCCAATAGCTCCCGGCGCAGCTCCGACACCAGCCTGGTCCCAGGTCCTCTGGCTCACCCACGACGCTCGGCCCAGCTCGAAGCCCCAGGTGGCGTTCGCGGCTCTCGGCTCACTCGCGGCTCACTCGCGGCTCACTCGCGGCGCTTGGTCTAGCTCAAAGCCCCAGGTAGCGTTTACGGCTCTGGGCTCACTCGCGGCGCTCGGTCCAGCTCAAAGCCCCAGGTGGCGTTCACGGCTCGTGGTCCAGCTCAAAGCCCCAGGTGGCGTTCACTGCTCGTGGCCCAATCGCGGCACA
>JBBPBX010085276.1:0-15122 GCA_038048925.1 Garcialebias charrua
AGATGAAATTAAAATTAGCTGAATGAAAGAAAACTATAAATTTAAAAACTGTGACTAATAATATTGAAGTCATACATAACAATCCCTGCATTATTTATAAAATTGATATCTATGTCATATACATACACACAAATATACATATATACATGTATATAAGCATATCATATATGCATATTCATATACAGTGTATATACATATATGCATATACATGTATACTGTATATGCATATACATTACATATACTGTACAGATAGACATATACATGTAAATATAACATGTTCAACTGAAATTGTGTGCGTTTGTGTGTGTGACTGTTTTGTGGTTTTTATGGACATTGTCATATGCTATAAACAGACAAGCAGATTACAGTTCATTACTGTCCTGACAAAACACTGTCCTTAGAAACCACAAAACAGTCACACACACAAACACACACACAATTTCAGTTTATCATGTTTTTAAGAAAGCAAGATGTTTGATGGATAGATGGATGATATTTGATGGATGGATACATGGATGGATGGATGGATGTTTGATGGATGGATGGATGGATGCATGCATGGATGGATAAAAGGTGGACATCAGTCAGTAAAGACTCCATCTGTCTGCGTTCAGCAAGGCTGGATGTTTGATGGATGGATGGATGTATGGATGGATGTTTGATAGATGGATGTATGTATGGATGGATAAAGCATGGACCTCAGTCAGTAAAGAATCCATCTGTCTGGTTTCAAGAAGGCCGGATGTTTGATAGATGGATGGATAGATAGATGGATGGATGTTTGATAGATGAATGATGGATGGATGTTTGATGGATGGATGGATGGATGTTTGATGGATGGATGGATAAAGTGTGGACCTCAGTCAATAAAGAATCCATATGTCTGGGTTCAGGAAGGCAGGATGTTTGATGATGGATGGATGATGTTTGATGGATGGATGCATGGATGGATGGATGGATGTGTGGATGTTTGATGGATGGATGGATGAATGGATGGATAAAGCATGGACCTCAGTCAGTAAAGAATCCATCTGTCTGGGTTCAGCAAGGCAGGATGTTTGATGGATGGATGGATGTTTGATGGATGGATAGATGTTTGATGGATGGATGGATGGATGTTTGATGGATGTTTGAGATGTTTGATGGATAGATGGATGGATGGATGTTTGATGCATGGATGTATGGATGGATGGATGTTTGATGGATGGATGGATGGATGGATAAAGTGTGGACCTCAGTCAGTAAATCCATCTGTCTGGGTTCAGGAAGGTAGGATGTTTGATGGATAGATGTATGGATGTTTGATGGATGGACGTTTGATGGATGGATGGATGTTTGATAGATGGATGGATAAAGCGTGGACCTCAGTCAGTAAAGAATCCATATGTCTGGGTTAAGGAAGGCAGGATGTTTGATGGATGATGGATGTTTGATGGATAGATGTTTGATAGATGGATGGATGCATGGATGGTTGGATAAAGCGTGGACCTCAGTCAGTAAAGAATCCATCTGTCTGGGTTCAGCAAGGCAGGATGTTTGATGGATGGATGTTTGATGATGGATAGATGGATGTTTGATGGATGGATGGGTGGATGTATGGATAAAGCGTGGACCTCAGTCAGTAAAGAATCCATCTGTCTGGTTCAGGAAGGCAGGATGTTTGATGGATGGATGGATGTATGGATGTTTTATGGATGGATGGATGCATGGATGGATGGATAAAGCGTGGACCTCAGTCAGTAAAGAATCCATATGTCTGTTTTCAAGAAGGCAGGATGTTTGATGGATGGATGGATGATGTTTGATAGATGGATGCATGGATGGATGGATGGATGGATGGATGGATGGATGGATAAAGCGTGGACCTCAGTCAGTAAAGAATCTATCCGTCTGGGTTCAGCAAGGCTGGATGTTTGATGGATGGATGGATGTTTGATAGATGGATGGATGGATGTATGTATGGATGGATAAAGCATGAACCTCAGTCAGTAAAGAATCCATCTGTCTGGGTTCAGGAAGACAGGATGTTTGATAGATGGATGGATAGATGGATGGATGTTTGATGGATGGATGATGGATGGATGTTTGATGGATGGATGTTTGATGGATGATGTGTGGATGTTTGGATGGATGTTTGATGGATGATGTGTGGATGTTTGATGATGGATGGATAAAGCGTGGACATCAGTCAGTAAAGAATCCATCTGTCTGGGTTCAGTAAGGCAGGATGTTTGATGGATGGATAGATGGATGTTTGATGGATGGATGGATGGATGGATGTTTGATGGATGGATGGATGGATAAAGCGTGGACCTCAGTCAGTAAAGAATCCATCTGTCTAGGTTCAGGAAGCCAGGATGTTTGATGGATGGATGATGGATGGATGTTTGATGGATGGATGGATGGATGTTTGATGGATGGATGGATGGATGTTTGATAGATGGATGTATGTATGGATGGATAAAGCGTGGACCTCAGTCAGTAAAGAATCCATCTGTCTGGTTTCAAGAAGGCCGGATGTTTGATAGATGGATGGATAGATAGATGGATGGATGTTTGATGGATGAATGATGGATGGATGTTTGATGGATGGATGGATGGATGGATGTTTGATGGATGGATGGATAAAGTGTGGACCTCAGTCAGTAAAGAATCCATATGTCTGGGTTCAGGAAGGCAGGATGTTTGATGATGGATGGATGATGTTTGATGGATGGATGGATGGATGGATGGATGTGTGGATGTTTGATGGATGGATGGATGTATGGATGGATAAAGCGTGGACCTCAGTCAGTAAATAATCCATCTGTCTGGGTTCAGTAAGGCAGGATGTTTGATGGATGGATGGATGTTTGATGGATGGATATATGTTTGATGGATGGATGGATGTTTGATGGATGGATGGATGGATGTTTGATGGATGGATGGATGTTTGATAGATGGATGGATGGATAAAGCTTGGACCTCAGTCAGTAAAGAATCCATATGTCTGGGTTTAGGAAGGTAGGATGTTTGATGGATGATGGATGGATGGATGTTTGATGGATGGATGTTTGATGGATGGATGAATGCATGGATGGATGGATAAAGCGTGGACCTCAGTCAGTAAAGAATCCATATGTCTGGGTTCAGGAAGGCAGGATGTTTGATGATGGATGGATGATGTTTGATGGATGGATGGATGGATGTGTGGATGTTTGATGGATGGATGGATGTATGGATGGATAAAGCGTGGACCTCAGTCAGTAAATAATCCATCTGTCTGGGTTCAGTAAGGCAGGATGTTTGATGGATGGATGGATGTTTGATGGATGGATATATGTTTGATGGATGGATGGATGTTTGATGGATGGATGGATGGATGTTTGATGGATGGATGGATGTTTGATAGATGGATGGATGGATAAAGCTTGGACCTCAGTCAGTAAAGAATCCATATGTCTGGGTTTAGGAAGGTAGGATGTTTGATGGATGATGGATGGATGGATGTTTGATGGATGGATGTTTGATGGATGGATGAATGCATGGATGGATGGATAAAGCGTGGACCTCAGTCAGTAAAGAATCCATCTGTCTGTTTTCAGGAAGGCGGGATGTTTGACTCACCAAATACCAAATGACCTCTTGGACTAGCTGAAAACCTGTACATGTAAAAATATGAAAAAGTTAAAAAACAATTCTCAAGTTTATACAATACACTTATACAGTATTCTGTATTATTCAGTATTCAGTATTCCAACAACAGTATTCTTATACCTACATAAAACTGCAGTCAACGTGATGACGTAACGAGGCTGCAACGTGATGACGTGATGACGTAACGACGCAGTTCGTCCGTCTGCTCACTGCTCAGAGGTAAAAAAAAAAAAAAAAAGAGCAGAATTAGCAGAAAAATGACGTTGGAAACATTAAAACCCCTCTACCCTATTAACGCATGTTAAATTACAGCGTTAGTCACGCTGTTATTGTGACGTGACACGTTCACGGTAGTGACGCTAACGCGACGTGCGTTTAATTTTGTCTTCGTCGCGTTAAGACTCTAAATAACCACTAAAAACATCCACAAGTGATGCATATATAGTATCGCTGATTTATATAAATGTCTATAAAAGTTTTCAACAGCGTTGAAAGGTTGTCACGCTTCTGAAGTGAAGTTACGTTACATGCTAACGCTAGCCGCAGCTAGTTTGAGCTGCGTCTTTCTTCACGCACTCAAAACTCATGCACAGATACTTCCTAATTTATCTAAATGTTGATAAAGTTTTCTACAGTCTTCACAGTTTGTGACGCTGCGGTTAAAGTCACGTTACTACTGGATTAGGTTAACATTTCCTTGAGATGATGTCATCAAAAGCAACAAAAAATTTTTTTAATTCTTACCTGAATGAAGTCAATACACTCTGACACTCTGTCCACCTACCGCTGCAAAATTTTATTTAAATCGCTCTCCAAAAATAATCTCCGCTCACCTACATGCACTCAACACACGACGCCATAACTCTGCACGTGTAAGCTCAAGGGGCTTTAACTTTTAAAAACTCGGTCACCTGAGGCCCCGCCCTGAGCCCCCGCCCACTACAGGGTCTCCACATCACGAGAGGAGGGGCGGCGTTGGAGTTTCGCGCGGTCTCCACATCACGAGAGGAGGGGCGTTGCAGTTTGGCGCCATGTGTGTCAGTGAGCCACACACACGGCTGCAATAAATGCAACCGATACACAAAAACATACACACCACACACAAATACCCTGGGAGGTGCGTAGCCAGCCAATTTTATAAATGTAAATAACTTTTTATTAAAACAATTTTAAGTGTTAAAGCACACTCCAACTCATCCAGGCAGCCTATTAGCCACAAGTTACGCTGATATTGATGAGAAAAAACAATGTTTACATATTAATATATTTGGATACAATCTGTGTTTTATCCAGACATTGGCAAAGGCTGGCTAATACCAAATGTCCCGATAATGTCGGTACGTAGTCTGGCGCATAGGCGGGCCAATACGCTTGCACCAACACACACACACACACACACACACACCACACACACACACACACACACACACACACAAACTGAAAAATGACCCAAAAAAAGGCAAAAAGAAGCTTAGGAGAAAGCATATTTTTGCTAAATTAGGCAGAAAACAGTTGAATAAAGTATAGTGCAAAAAGTATGTAAGGCTAAAATTAGCATAAAACAGCTAAATAGTAGCTGAAATATCAGAAAAGCTGAAACTTGCAGAAATAAGCTGAAAGGAACACAAAACAGTTGAATAAACAGCTGCAATTAGCTGAAAGCTGGAAAAATGTTTACATTTGCACAAGGAAGCTGAAAGAAACTGAAACAGAACAAAATGTGAAAGGAGCAATAAAAGGTTGTAAACACATCTAAAGATTTGAAGGATGTAAAATTCATTATCCGTGAGAAAAAAAGTGGCAGAAAAGGCTAAATATTTCACAAAGCTACAGTTGCACCAATACCAAAAGTCACAGCACCTCTCTCCTGAAAGAGCTGAACATTTTGATATGATTCGTTGAAATAGCACAAAAATTATGGAACGAGAACAATGCCGAAAAACGTACGGAAGAAAAACGGATCACAACAGTGTGAATGTCGCATAAACATTCACAGTTGCATGGAATGCATCTGGTCTACCCATGCAAGACTAAAATCATCTCATGTTGAGGAATATCAGAGTTGTGGCAGCCATCTTGAATTAGCTTGACTCTAACATGTTCATGTACATTCAATGAAACATTAAAATTTGCCCAGTTGTTTATGCGATGTTTTAGCAACAGACAGAAAATCATAACAAAAACATTATGTATTGTCCATTTTCCCCCTTAGCAGTGTGTGATCAAAAAGCTGTTGTACTGTACAATGAATGGACATTAAAGGATCTTTACATCAAAAGTTACCGGTACTGTGTTTCAGTGTTTGTTTTCAAATTATGTTTGTAATGAAGTGCATGCTTCACACCAAATCACTGAAAATTTCATTTAAGCTACTTTTCTTTACATTTACGCTGAATTTCTGACCATTTCTTTCTATTTTTTTGTCTTTGGTGTGATTAGTTGTGTGTTCTTCTCATGCATCTGTTTGCTGCCCATGGCCTTGTGCTTTGTATTGTGTAAGGGGATAAATGGAGATTGTTTTCAAGAAAACATGTAGCTTTAAAAAAAAAAAATACCAGGCAACTACAGGTGTCATCTGAAAATGGAGGACAAAGTGACTCAGTGTAAAATCTGGCTGCAGAAGAAAGCTTCCACCTACACTGGTACGTCTAAATGTGTGATTTAACGTCTATTTTCTCCTCTGATTTTCTGGCACATGGCGACCGTAAAGCTACAGCTCGGTTTGCACTGATGATGGAGTGGAAGGGAGCGAGGGAACGGGGGTCTGGGTCTGGTCTAGCAGGACAGAGGAGTTAATTAAAGCTGCTGAGCAGGTATTTCAGGACTGCGAGTGGGTGTGTTAAAACAGACTCTAGTGGCCTAAGTATGAAGTCATCATCCCTTGAGTAAAGCAGGCTGCACGTGTCTAACGTGGTCATCTCCAAGGAGTTTGCTTGACGTGGTGCTATTCCTACTTATTTATGGGGCTGACTGTATTTGCAAGTGAGATATCTTATTAATATAGTGCAAAGACGTCACTCACCGTTATTCAGATAACCATTGTACAATCTTACAGTGCTTTGAATAAATATTCTGTGATAACAATGCACTGGCTCATTTTTCACATAAATAATACAACTATTATTTGCTCTTATAATATTGCGTAGCATAACATAATGTTAATATGGGGTTTCTGTGTTTTTCTGCACTCCCTATGTTTCTCTTCCTTGTGTTCAGCTCCTGTCACACCTGTAAGGTAGCCGACAGGTGAAAACGCTCATCAAACGGTGAAACGAGCTGCAAACACATGTATGATGAAACCCCCAAAACACGCAAAAACACACACAAAATAAAATATACAAATGCAACTGAAAAACCTTGCAAAAAAAATGCTGCAATAACTGAAAATAGAAGCAAAAACCTAGTCAACAAAAAAAAAGCAAACAAAAAATGCTGCAAATAGTAATTCAGTTCAATTCAATAATACTTTATTAATCCCAAAGGGAAATTAACTAATTATTCTTGTTTCATTAAGAACTGATGGCTGTAGGCAGGAAGGATCTCATGTAAAGGGGCTGAGATGGTGTAGAGGCAGGGCAGCCGGCACAGGACCAGAAGGTCTCGGGTTCGATCCCCGGTCACGGCATACCCTGTTGTGTCCCTGGGCAAGACACTTAACCCCGAGTTGCTCCCGGTAGGACAGGCAGCGCCTTGCATGGCAGTCTACCGCTACCAGTGTGTGAATGTGTGTATGAATGGGTGGATGGTTGGTACTGTGAAGCGCTTTGGGGGCCCTTAAAGGGGGCTGGAAAGCGCTACATAAGTAAGCTCCATTTACCATAAAGTTCCGTCCCACAGCGGATCCAAAGAAACTGGCCGCAAATGTCATTCGATCCGTCCACCCAGGTTCGGCTGGCCTCTCTGTTCCCTCGGACTGCAGGACCACCCGGATGCTGGGCAGAACTCCTCCCAGAACGATGGCCACTCCTCCCAGCAGCCCGCTGGGCTCCTTGTTGATGCAGACAGCCGGCAGCAAGTGCGGGGGACGATACCGGTCCTTTTGCTGACACAAGGCATGTTTCCTGCTAATTCCAGGATCTCCTTAGGAGATCTTGGGATCTCAGTGGACAGGCACTCGAGCACAGCCGGCAGGTAGACGGGAATGCATCCACGGACCCTCCTTTTCAACTCATTTGAAATTCGGCACTGTGGCTGAAATATTATTTGAAGTTTTGAGATGTTAATCAGCTGCTCCCGGTTGTAAACAAAACACCTAGTTGTTACGGTTACGCATCATAACAAATGTCATGAAATTAAAAAAATTCAGTAAAAATCCTTCCAGCTGCACAGCATCTGACACCAGAGGAAACAATCATCCAAATAAAGTGATTTACATCCAGAAAAACAGGAACTAAAGTTTCCCAAAGCAACAGCTCAGAATGGATGTAACAGAGCTGCTCCAACATGCCTCGAGTGGCGCAAACAGTGAAAACTAGGAAAAACAACAGCAAACTCGCTCCACAAAACAGAAGTGCTCCAGACCACTAGGGGGAGTCGAACAAAGAACAAATCATACAAAAAAAAAAATCATAAAAGAAAGTTGCACCTGTTGGCCACCTGTCTTTGTCATCATGTCTCGTCAGTGTCCTGTATAAAGTCTGTATCTTTTCACTCCTCTTGAGTCCGGGCATGCTAACATGATTCTGCTTGTAACGAATGAACCCACGTGCAGGTAGAGGCAGGAGAACTCGGGAGTAAAAATAATAACTTTTATTTTACAAATAACAAAAACAATGTGCTGACGGGGCAGCATAAACTTACATTTAGGGAGGAGAAAACGTGCGGAGCAGACACAGAAACATAAAATCTTGGAAGGCTAAAGCCCCCAGTATAGCTCTGCGTCCGTACGCATGTCCGTACGCGCGTACTGTACGCAGAGAGTTCAGCCCCACACCCCAGCATACGTTCTCGCGTACATTCTCGCGTTTTTGAGCCAAATTCTTGACGTCATTTGAACAGCTGCAGCGTAGCACCAGACAAGGAGCGTTTACCTACGGGACAAATTGAGGTTGCTGATTGGTCATTTGCTGACACGCCTACTGAATTGATTGACAGGTCGGGGGAGGGCGAGAGCTGGAAGCTTCAGCCGCAGCGGTGTTCTGTGTTTATATTGAAATATATGTATATCAGTATTACACCTGAAGCACACATATTATGCGTTATGATTTATGTTCACTTAATTCCACCATATAATGTGAAAATATATTCAAGATGGAACCTTTATTTACGGGTTTTATTTCCAATAGGGAAGAGTTTTTCAGTTACACGCCTGCATAATACAACAGACACAACACTGGATGATTGACATACAGAGCTGGTAGCTTGTTGGCTGAGAGGCGGATCACTCACAGAGTAGAAAAGTTCTAGGGCGGTTCCAAGGCGGTTCGGTTCCAGGATTGGTCCCACGAGGCGATGACGTCATCTAGAGGTATAAAACCGTGGTCCGCCTTCGAAGATGTGTGTGTGTTGGACTTGTGCTTGGTGAGAGGTCTGTTGGTCGCTGTAAGGTTTATTCTTATAATGTACAATAAACCTGCCTAAAACTTGCACATTCGTTTCAGAGCTTCCCTTCAACTTTTGAACCGCAACAATTTGGTGATCCCGACGTGAGAAGTTTGCAGTTTCGCCTGAAACGGAAGCCGATTGGGGGCTTCCCCCACGAGTGGCGGAACGAGCGTGCAGCCAACTCTGGCGCCTTCTTCATTCAGGTGAGCAGATCTTCCGTTTATAACTAAATGTCTGCTATTGAAAACGCTAAATTTACCTTGGCTGTATGTCTGTTCTGTCTACGGGTGGGCAAAAATTACATCGTAGTGTAGCTACGGTCGTTTGGGTTAGCGTTAACAGTTAAATAACGTGAACCACTGTTGGTATTTCATTTGAATGTGCATTTTTTTTGCTGTTTTCGTACATATAAGTAAAGTATAAAGCACATAAGTCCACACACACAAAGGGTGAGAGTATGAGTGCCTAAGTTTGCGTTTTTTCCCCATCTATGAGCTCCGGCCTGTTGGCTGGGAGACATTTTTTTATTTGTTTATTTTATGGGCTCCGGGAGCTGTGGGGCTGAGGTCAGAGGTGAACTCCGGGATTTATTCGCCGTAGAGTCACGCTGGCTTTCATCCAGCACACGGCTTGCCGTACAGAGTGGTCTGGGCCGCTCCGGGTTCACAAGAGTTGCCGAGAAGGTGATTTACTTCACATCCGGGACCAGTGATCGCCGTTAGAGTCAAATCTTTTCTTCCCCTTCCCAGTTGAAGTTGATTGCCGTATTTTCCGGTGTATAGGTCGCAAACTTTTTATTTTTTTTCATTTATTATTTTTTTACTTTCTTTTCTTTATTCATTTTTTTTCCTTTATTTATTTTCTGTTTCATTTAGAGACTTGTGACCTGTACTCCGGTAAGTGCTGTAAACACGCAAACTAAGGCAACAGGGAAAGATTTTTTATTTTATATATTGTTTCAGTGGGTGTATTTGCCGGCAGTAGGTCAAATTGTGAAGTCTAATAGTGACTACCACTGCTGTGCTCTGGGGTGGCATTTTTATTGGGTGTTTTAGGAGGGTGATTTAAAACAGGCAGTTTCTTGGTTGGCTACTGCAGCTGTCCATGGTCCTGGCTGGAGGTTTGCTCACTTCACCCTTGTAAAACACGTGTATAACATTATTATAATGTCTGACATACCTATACAAACTTGGAAAACTTGTGCCCCTGGCACATTAGGATCTGTATTGCATGAGTTATGGGTTTCATGGAGTCGGAAGGTAGCTGTCAAGAATGTTCTTGATGAGAAAAGACGTTTAGTTTCTTGGGTGAATAACATGTGTCGGTCAGGAATGTTTCCTGGTGTGGATGATTCGTGTCCGTCTGCTGTTGGACTGAATAAGCTTCTTGTGCAATCAGAGAGAGCCTTGAGGTTGGCGTTGGATGAGAAGGAAAAATGCTCTGTTCTAGTGCGTAGAAAGAAATATAAGGACTGGCAGAAGGCGGACGCCTTTCATAGGGACTGCTTATTGTTTGTGGATGAAATGTGCAAAATCCTAGGTAGGCAGAAACCTGCTCTGAGAAGTGCTCACAAAGCAGTTTCACAGAAACAAGTTGTTGGCTTGCAAACAGATTTATGGCTGTCTGCAGATAACACTTTGGTGCCTGGTACTGCAGAACTCCCTATTAAAGCCGGTGCGGCCCTCGTAACAGGAACAGAGACATGCCTTGAAACTGAACAGCCTTGTGCTCCCCCTCCGCATCCTCTTTGCCCCGCTCCCCCCCCTCCTCCTCGTCCTCCCCCGTATGCACCTGGGGGATTAACTCCACACAACCAAATGCCATTATCGGAGCTATCATCCATAAATCTGGCTGAGCTCACATTGGGTTCTGGTTCTGAACACACTAGATCCAGCTCAGACTTGCTTCTCGTTACAGGAGGTATTTTACAGACAAAATCAGCTGAAAATAGGAATATGGTGCAAGACCATGTGCAAACATTGATGGGTGGTATTCACACCACTCCTGGCTCTGTGGGTGAACAAAGGGGAGGTGATGTGTTTCGTCCACCGTCCTCTGATGCTTCTTTCAGCGTGACATCTTTGGGGGCTTCATATGACTCCGTGCCACTGACCTGTCCTGGTCCAACTGCTTGTCCTGACCTCAGGCCTCCTGCCACAACTTTTGATAAGGTCACTGGCTGGCAGCGAGGAAATTCAGGTCGATTAAATAGAATTGCTGATAATGTTCACACATGCCTTGACGCAGCGCCTCCTGCTCAATTCATGTTACCTCTCGTTTCTTCCACCACAGCTGAGGGAGTCCGCAAACAGACTTACACGCCTTTTAGTTTGCAGGATACTGAGTTGATCCGTCAGCGTTTGCCTGATATCCAGAAAGGAGGTTCGGCTTGGATCCGCGCTTTTCTGGAGGCATGCGCCGGAATTGTGCCATGTCTGGGTGATTGGAGGAGGGTTTTCACAGCATGCACGTCGTTTGGTAGTTTGACTGAAATAGAACAGGCTGCTGGGACTAAATTGGACCCAGACAGTGACACACTGCACGACCACGTTCAAATTTTATGGCCAATTATACGAGAGAAATATCCGACGTCTATGAAATCTTCAGACTTGTGTGAGATTCCTCCGGCTGTTACAGAACGGGGCACGACCTACTTATCTAGAGTAAAACTCTTGTGGGAAAATAGAACTGGAAATGATCCAACGATTGATCCTACGACTCAACTGTTGTTCAGAGGAGCTGTAGAGAGCTCTCTGTCTGATGATGTTAAGAAGAGCTTGGCGTCTGTTGTTGGCCTGACAAAGATGGATTATGATTTATGGGCAGCCCACATTGTTCATTTTATTGATCAATCTTTTGATAAGAGGGAGTCTGATGACAGGGAATTAAAATCCCTTGAAACTCAATTAGCTAAGGCCCAATTAAAAGACATACGTGACAAACTTAATTTCACAAAGGTGAATGCAATTCAGATGCCCCAGGTTCAGGGTCCTCCTACATCATCTGATAATTCATATCAACAGAGACCTCTGGGCCCATCCACATCCTGGCGCAGGGGTCGGAACAAACGTCTGAGGGGCAACCCTCGACCCACGGACAGGTGCCACCGGTGTGACGGGGTGGGACATTGGCATTTTCAATGTCCGACCAAACAGGATTTATCGAGACAGGAGGTGACGCCAGCTCGTTATCCACATGACGTATATCCACCACCACCAGATAATACTCCACATGGCCCTATGCCGGGAGCCAATAATCAGGCCCCAGGCCAATATCCTATCCAATAGGGGTGCCCTGGTCCGGCAGTAGGTGGCGTCTTGTATTTAGAAGCTTTGGTATCGTTAACCATTAACGGCCGAAATCACATGTTATGGCCGCGCAAATGGACACCACACAAGATCATAACTGCATTAGTGACACCGCACAGGAAATGAAATTACATGAAAACCTTTCTAAAGATCCTTTGGACCAGCCAGACATGATACTGTTCTGTGATGGACATAGTCATAGAAATGAAACGGGCGCATTGATCACTGCGTTCGCTGTGGTGGAAAGAAGAGATGCAGGTTTTGTTGAACTCAAGGCAGAAGTGATGAACCAGCCAGCTTCTGCGCAGCTCGCAGAGCTAAAAGCAATAACAGAAGCTTGTAACGTCGCAGAAGGAAAAAAGGTTAATATTTACACAGACTCAGCGTATGTTTTTCAAGCAGTCTATGTTGATCTCTGTCACTGGAGAAGAAAGGGATTTGTCACCTCATCTGGAGAACCAGTCAGGCATTTTAAACAATTACTGGAATTGTATTATGCATTGCAGCGGCCTAGACAAGTGGCAGTAATTAAATGCAAGGCCCATCAGAAGAGTAGCAATTTCATTGCCCAAGGGAATCATGAGGCAGATCAAGCTGCTAAAAGAATTGCAGGCTATATTTTAAGGACACAGATGGTCCAGAGACATGAGAAAAAGAGTTCTGAAGACTATTTTCAAAAGGAATTTACTCTAGAATATATCAGAGAGTTACAAAATGCAGCCGCTCCGCACGAGAAGCAGGCATGGTTAGACCGTGGAGCTAAAAAGGATAGTGAACAAATTTGGAGGAATCATGAGGGTAAAATTGTAGCTCCAGCTGGATTGTTCAACCTGCTATGCCAAGAAGCACACAGCAGGGGGCACTGTGGTACATCAAAACTGATTGACTTGATCTCACAGAATTGGTGGAACCCCTATGCCATCTGTATTGCAAAATATTTTGTACAGACATGTGAAATATGTTGCCACCATAATCCAAAGGTGGCACTTAAAACTGGGCTTGGTGGATTTCCAATGCCTCAGGCACCGTGGAAAGAGATTGTGATAGATTTTACTGACATGGGTGTTGAGAATAGAGTGGCTGGAAAGAGATATTTACTCGTTTGCGTGGATCAATTTAGTAGGTGGGTGGAAGCTTTTCCAACGAAAACTGAAAAAGCGAAAGAAGTCATAAAGTGGTTGACAAAGGAGTTGATCCCCAGATTTGGAGTCCCTTCAGTGATCAGATCAGATAATGGAACCCATTTTGCAAACAGGGAGTTAAGGGAAGTTGAGAAATTGTTTGGCATTCGACATAAGTTTGGGGCTGTTTTTCATCCTTCATCACAGGGTTTGGTTGAACGTGCTAACCGTACTCTTAAAGAGGGGTTGGCAAAGGTTTGTGCAGACACAAAATTGAAATGGCCTGATGCCCTACCTATAGTGCTGTTCAACTTAAGGTCAACTCCAAATACTACCCTGAATGTCAGCCCTCATGAGATACTTACAGGAAGGAAGATGCCATGTCCTTTCACTCATCCGTTGCCGTCAGAAAGTACTATGTTACAATTACAACATTATGACATATCAGAGTACTTGAAGAGGCTTAATAATACTGTAATGAGTATTTCTCAACAGATTCAATTGATCCAGACTGCAGAGGGAGAACAACACTGTGCCCACGTGGATACAGGTGACTGGATTCTCAGAAAGGTAGCCCGTTTTAACTGGTCTCAGCCTAAATGGGAAGGCCCATATAAGGTGGCTGCTGTCACTTCTCACTGTGTTAAAATTTGGTTAACTGAAGAAAAGCTCAGTAACTGGATTCATAAGACACACTGTGTTAAAAGCTCTGACCCTTCTCTACGCACTCTACAGCAGGTACGAAAGGACTTGGCTGAGCTGAGCACATCTGAAGAGCTGAGCACATCCGAAGGGCTGAGCGTGTCTGGAGAGCTGGGTGCATCTAAGGAACTGTGTGAGCCATCTGTACACAGTGACACTGCAGCTCCACCTTCAACTGAGAGCTTCGATCCACCGGTTCCAAAACCCCGATACAACTTGAGGAGAAAATCAGAACAGACTTAAAATAACATTACATAAAAAGGGGACGTTGTTTGTTGTACATAGTTGTTACAGGAAGAATGAATTTCCTAGAGGTGAGGTTAAGTGTGGTAACCACTTTTGGAATATTGTTTACAGGGCTCACTCTGTGGGTTGCAACGACAGCTAAGACAGGCTCCCCTGAAGTTGTTCACGACAATGTCAACAGATCTTGTGATGAGGACCCTAACTTCCTGCTCAGCAGAGGGGAAGATGGAACAGAGGTTGCAGAGGTTCAGATTCAGGTACACCCAGACTCTGACATTAGCAGATCAAAGAGATCCATGATAGTTAATTTCCTACAGTTTAACTTCACAGTTGGGGTGACTGCATCTGTTAAATTTGACCTTTGCTCTGTGATGTACTGTGGTGCGAGGCAGGAGTCATTTATTTGGGCAGTGAAGTATATTTGTGTGACTTATGGGCATGACATGAATTGCGGGGACTGGAATAATGTGTTGTGTAATTCAGGGCCTGCTGATTGGGGTTACAGACCAGAAAAAGCGAGAAGAGGGAAGTATCCGTTACAGGAACGCTTGTCAATCATACAAGA
>JBBPBX010085277.1:0-15122 GCA_038048925.1 Garcialebias charrua
GAGCACATGACCGTGAGTTGAGTGAATAACCCGTTTTGATGACACAGAGTCCAGTGTTAAAATCTTTGTGTTGTGTGGTAATGTGTGAAAGTTTTTTGTGTTAAGGCAGTACAAGTGGGAGGGAGGGCAGAGCAGGCAGAGAGTTAAGCATCCTGACTGCCTGATGAACAGAGCTGTCTCAGTCTGCTGGTTCGAGCCTGGAGACTCCTCAGTCTCCTCCCTGATGGCAGCAGTCTGAAGCAGCTGTGTAGTGGGTGTGTGGGATCACCTGCCATGCAGAGGGCTTTCCGAGTGAGGCGGTTGCTGTGTAAGTCCTGCAGTGAGGGCAAGGAGGTGCCGACGATCTTCTCAGCTGCTCTCACGATGCGCTGGAGGCTCTTGCGGCAGGATGCAGTACATGCACCAAACCACACCGTGATGCAGCTGGTCAGGACACTTTCTATGGCACCCCTGTAGAAGGTGCACATGATGGGGGTTGGAGCTCCAGCCCTTTTCAGCTTGCGGAGAAAGTAGAGGCGCTGGTGAGCCTTCTTGGCCAGTGATGCAGTGTTCCTGCTCCAGGACAGGTCCTCTGAGACGTGCACTCCCAGGAACTTGGTGCTGTCCACTCTCTCCACTGTGGTGCTGTTGATGGTCAGAGGGGCATGTTGGGCATCCCTCTTCCTGAAGTCCACAACAATCTCCTTTGTCTTCTCCACGTTGAGAGTGAGATTGTTGTGTCCGCACCACAAGGCCAGGCGGCTCACCTCGTTCCTGTAGTCCGTCTCATCGTTGTTGCTGATGAGACCCACCACTGTTGTGTCGTCCGCAAACTTGATGAAGTGGTTGGAGCTGTATGATGGTGTGCAGTCGTGTGTTAGCAGGGTGAATAGAAGGGGGCTCAGCACACATCCTTGTGGGGCTCCTGTATTCAATGTGATGGTGCTGGATGTGTTATTCCCGACCCGTACTGCCTGTGGTCTCCCGGTCAGGAAGTCTAGCAGCCAGTTACACATTGAGGTGTTCAGCCCCAGACTGTCCAGTTTAAAACAGTCTCTGTTTCAAGCTCTGTTTTTATTGGCTGATTCAAATTCAAGCTCTGTTTTTATTGGCTGGTTACAAACTCTGTTTTTATTGGCTGGTTAACGGCGTGTCACTGTGGCTTTTTAGAAATGCTTTTAGAGAAGCAAGGGGACAATAGTTTTTTTCAGAGATTACTTGTCTAAAATCAGTATGTCAGGAGGTAGTGACAGAGTGAAGAAATATGTTAAAAATATATTGTTAGAAAAGTTACATACAGCTCCTTTAAACACCTTGCACAAACAAGCACACAGTGACGTAGACATTCCACCGGTGGAGACACCGAGAACGGTGAGCAATGTCCATGGACGCTCTCGAGAGCACTAAGAGTTCTGATAAGGATGGAATAATCAGCCAGTTCCCTCCAATGAAATCCGTAAACATTCTTGAGGGATGGCCAAGGTCAACGCTAATGAGAATCCAAGTATCCTAAACCCCCCCCCCCCACACACACACACACACACACACTGCACACCACTGTCTGAATTCAGTCCTGCGCATTATTGCTCCTCCTTCTCCAGTCTCGATTACTATGGAAGCGGTTTTAAATATGAGACATAACCGCTTCCTCGCCTGGTACCCACTGCACCGGTGTCGGGCGGCTGAAGCGGCCGGTTTACATTCAAAGTCTATGAGGAGACGCGTGGAGTCGTGGCAAACAGTGATGCGGCGCGTTTTGAGTGATCGAAGCGGCGCGGCGGCACGCTGCAGTTCCCTTCGCGCGCACGCGCGCGTCCAAAGCAACCTACGCGTCGAGCCGCCAACGCCATAAAATTCGATCTCTGGTGGCTCGACGCGTCCAGCAAACAGTCGGGAGAGCCTCTGCTATGCGACAACGGGACTTTTTTTTACTTTTTAAACTTACCCAACGAGCCTCCATGAATTGGAACCAAACTCCGGTAAGAAACGTGGCATTTTAACCAGTTACAGCTGTCCACTCCAGCGTTTGATCACCCCAAACATAAAAAAACGTTTTAATCTCACCAAAGACTCTCGGAGCTGCAGTAGTCGGAGCTGCAGTAAACAACTGACCCGGAAAACAAGCTAGACCCCCTCCCCTCTGCTTCCCCCTAGTGCGCGTCATCAGACGGTCTTCAGTGGCTATGTGGGGACGTGACAAGCGGCCAAAAGGGGGCGGCAGGAGCGTTCTGACAAGTTTGGTGGGGACCAGATAGATTACCACCGCCTTCAGCTGCTTCAATTCAGTTGTCCAGCTAAGGACAATCCATCCAATTATTTTGGATAAATAAATTGGACGGTCTTTTTGACATTTTGGTCGCTGTTATTTCACAAAAATTAGTGCTGTTGATTTGAAACGTGATTTAATGTGAATAATATGCATCAAACATTTCACTCATATTAGGCTATTATTATTTTTGTTTACTGTAAACTTTTTAATATATTGTCTGAAATGTATGAAGGAGTTCGGACACATCAGCAGTTGTGCGAGCTCTACAGCTGTCTGGAGACGCTCCTGTGCGTAAAACGTGCACAGTCTGCAGGGCGCACAGTTGAAGGTGGATGAAGATGCTCATTCCCACGAGACATGCGGTCCACGTCTCTGCTGAGCAGGTGCGTGGGCGCGAGCTGGTGCGCATAGTGTGGTCGGAACATCCACTCCACAGCCTGCATGGGCAACGTCTCCTCTTTGTATTTTTAATAAATAATGAAATTAAAATGTGCGATGACTTTGGACTTTTAGGGGCAGAGATTTGAGTTGCCGGTGTTGCACCATATTCTGTGACTCTAGGGGGCGCTGTTGCATTTTACATCATATTTTGCAATACCTGATAAACACTTCTGTGACATCTATATAATAGTCATGATTTTAGTGGGCAGATGTTAATTTTTATTCTTTGTGTGACCTATGTGGATCTGGTGGCTTCTCTTGGTGTGTTAAGAGCTGCTCAAGTTGGCATCAGTTGTTTCTTTATTTCTCCATCTCATCAGTGATCCTCATGGTTCTGAGGATTAACCATAATGCCACGCTCTTTTTAAGGTGAATGCAATAAAACGTTTTACCAGCAGATGGTGCAGTTTTAGCAGGATTTAACCAGAACCATTTTAACTATGTTACATACACCCCCTTTAAATTCTGCTAAAAATGGGGTTATATCAAACAAGCACACACAGCACTAAAATAAAAGTGCGATAAAGAGAGCACACACATAGTAATTACATCAATTCGAAACTTCCCCTAAGGAATAATGTTAGCAAGAGTGCGGCCAGTATTCTTACCAATACAGACCCAAAAGATGCCATTTACACCTTTTGATTTACAACCATTGCTCTACAAGGCAATCACTGAGAAATAAAAACTTCTAGAAAAAACAAACAAAAAAACAACACAAATCTACCCTGCAAACATGGTCTTTACAAAGGAAAACACAGAGTCCACAGTTGACATTGAATCATCCACAACTTGTTCATTCATTTCACATACAATTCTGGCTGGAGGCTTAACAGGCCTACCTGACCTAGTGCACGACCGAGAAGGCTGAGTGCAAACAACATCAGTTACGGGTAAGTCTAGTTTTGTGTCAGTACTGTGTTCAGCTGACAGATCATGCTGAATGAGCTGAGTGGACAGCCGCAGATGTAAGGTTGGAAACTGGTTCAGGAGAGTTTGACAGTGCAGCAGATTCAGGGAGATCAGATTCAGGCAAATCTTCAGTCACATCAGTTGAGACAGGAAACACAATGTCCACTGAAGAACCACATACTGGAATGTCAGAAGCATAGTCAGTGTGATTTACAACTTTATCCACACAACTATTGTTCTCCATCTGTAAAAGCCAGTTCACAGTTTTAGTTTCATTGTCCTATGCCTCATCAGGCACAACAGGGTCAAAGAGTCCACTTTCTGCTGTAGAAGGGCAAGGGGAATTCTCTGTATCATCAGAAACGGCAGCAGCAGCGAGAAAGTTGACAGGGAGGAGAAGATTTCTGTGGAGAACCTTTGTCCTTGATGTGACAGGGTCTTTGATCTGATATACATTTATATCAGGCTTCACAGACACCACTTCATACACTGTTGATTCCCATTTGTCTGCAATCTTCCTCTTCCCTCGCTCACCACGATTAGCAACCAAAACTCTGTCACCCACATCGAGAGGAGAACCTTTAGCCTTGCGGTTGTAGTACATTGCTTGGTGGG
The DNA here is from genome assembly GCA_038048925.1 of Garcialebias charrua. Taxonomy (NCBI): domain Eukaryota; kingdom Metazoa; phylum Chordata; class Actinopteri; order Cyprinodontiformes; family Rivulidae; genus Garcialebias; species Garcialebias charrua. The sequence goes on from JBBPBX010085277.1 coordinate 4,217, forward strand.
CTTGTTCTGATGAGCTGTTTTGTCTAGCAATGCGAGCAGCAACAGAGAGGTCATGTTTGAGACGGGAGACAAACTCATGATGGTCTACAACTGGGCCATTTGACAGGGCATGCTGGAAAACCACATCAATGGGCAGGCGCGGGATCCTGCCGAACATAAGGAAAAATGGTGCAAACCCAGTTGTTTCATGCTCAGTGCAATTGTAACAAAATGTTAGCATTTTAAGCATCTGAGGCCATCTTGCCTTGGACTGGGGAGGAAGTGCTCGTATCATGTTACCTAAGGTTCTGTTGTAACGTTCAACAATGCCATTCCCCATCGGGTGGTACGGCGTAGTGTGAGATTTTTGTATGCCAGCCATTTCCAAAAGTTCTTTGATGAGACGACTTTCAAAATTTGCCCCTTGATCTGAATGAATGCGTTTAGGAAAGCCATATATGCAAAAGAAGTCATCCCACAGACGACGAGCAACTTGTTTGGCTGACTGGTTTTTGCATGGAAACGCATGTGCCATCTTAGAAAAGTGGTCTGTTACAACCAGGACATCCACACTACGCTTATCTGAGAGCTCAGCTGTCCAAAAGTCAATACAGACCAGTTCCATCGGCTCAGAGGTGTGAATACTTTCAAGGGGAGCTCTGTCATTAGGTTCTGGACTTTTACCAACGACACATCGAAAGCAACACTTCACATGGTTAATGATGTCACGTTCCATCCCAATCCAAAAGAACCTCTGTCTGGCGAGAGACAGCGTGCGGGCCTGGCCCTGATGACCAGCTGAATCATGCACGCCTTGGAGGACTTTGGCTTTTAAAGAGTCAGGGACGATAAACTGTTGAGTTGTCATGTTCATTTGTTTGTCTTTCTTAACTCTGTACATCAGGCCATCTTTAATGACAAGCTTAGGCCAATGTCTCAGCAGGTTTAAAACACCAGGTGACTCACTTGCACGCTCACGTCTGGTGGGTCTCCTGTGACGCTGCATATAATAGAGAAGTCTGCCCAACACACCATCTTGGCCTTGTAAATTAGCAAGTTCACTCTTTGGCAGCAAGGCAGATTGATCAATGTCACTCAGTTGCAAAACAGCTGGATCAGTGGCTCTCATCTGACTGAAACCTCCAGACTCATGTGCCTCAAGAACAGCTGACACATCTTGTGATGTTAATGATGTCTGGGGAGTCGGTGAGGGTACCTCGGCATTGTCATTTGTGCACTCAACAACCAGCTGACAGTTGGTCGTACAACGAAACGCATCTTGGACCGTTTTGTCCATCATACCGTTCACCTGGTTAAGTAGTGCGGTATATGGTTCAGTTACAATGCGATGGCTCATGCATGACTGAACAAATGGTTCTCTACTCAAGGCATCGGCGACAACATTTTTGCTACCAGGAACATAGTTCAGATCGAAACTATAGGCAGCGAGCCTGGAAAACCACCGTTGTTCACACGCATCTTAACCTAGGCTTGGTTAGTATGTATGTCAATGGGTTGTTGCCTCCTCCCCGACTCTCCGGGTCGGGGAGGAGGTCCTGCCCCAAGTGGAGGAGTTTAAGTATCTCGGGATCTTGTTCACGAATGAGGGAAAACTGGAGCGTGAGATCGATAGGCGGATAGGTGCAGCGTCCGCAGTGAAGCGGGCGCTGTACCGGTCTGTCGTGGTGAAGAGAGAGCTGAGTCAAAAGGCAAAGCTCTCAATTTACCGATCGATCTACGTTCCCACCCTCATCTATGGTCATGAGCTTTGGGTTATGACCGAAAGAACAAGATCTCGGATACAAGCGGCTGAAATGAGTTTTCTCCGCAGGGTGGCTGGACTCTCCCTTAGAGATAGGGTGAGAAGCTCAGTCATCCGGGAGGGACTCGGAGTAGAGCCGCTGCTTCTCCACATCGAGAGGAGCCAGTTGAGGTGGCTCGGGCATCTGGTTAGGATGCCTCCTGGACGCCTCCCTGGTGAGGTGTTCCGGGCACGTCCCACCGGGAGGAGACCCAGAGGAAGACCCAGGACGCGCTGGAGGGACTATGTTTCTCGGCTGGCCTGGGAACGCCTTGGGATTCCCCCGGAGGAGCTGCTCCAAGTGGCTGGGGAGAGGGAAGTCTGGGCCTCCCTACTTAGGCTGCTACCCCCGCGACCCGACCCCGGATAAGCGGAAGAAGATGGATGGATGGATGGATGGATGGGTTGTTGTCTGTCCAGACTGTGAAATGACACCCTTTTAGCCAGTGGCTAAACTTGTCGCATATTGCCCATTTAAGAGCAAGACATTCCAAGCGATGTGCTGGATAGTTTAGCTGTGAGCGTGAGAGAGTCCTACTGGCAAAAGCCACTGGTCGAGCCACCCTCCCATCAGGAGGAAGCTGTGACAAAACAGCTCCAATGCCATCAAAAGAGGCATCAACTGCAAGGATGAATGGAGCATTAAAATCTGGATGAGCCAAGGTAACACTACTTATCAACTCATTTTTCAAAGTTTTAAATGCTTCTCTGCACTCATCAGTCCAGTCAGATGGGGACAGTTTAACCTGACCCTTTTTGAACTTGGGTTTGTTGCCTCGCCTCTTATTGTTTGTCGCTCCAGGTTCAGCTACAAGGCTAAAAAGTGGTCTAGCTTTGACAGAGCACTTCTCAATAAAGTGATGATAATAAAGGACCATCCCAAGAAAAGATCTAATTTTCCTGGCACATGGTGTCTCACCATCAGGCTCCATAAGATCAGTTTCCTGCACATCACTGATAGCCTGAACTTTATCAGTGCTTACACCATCCTCACTTATCACATGGCCCAAAGATTTCACTGACCTACAAAGGAAGTGACACTTTTTGGGAGACAGTTTTAAGTTATTTGCAGCCAGACGAGAGAAAACCATCTGGAGCCGATCAAGCGCAACCTGTTCAGATGGGGCAAAGACTATCAGGTCATCCAAATAACATAGCAAGCTGGTGAAATTTTGGTCCCCAGAAATTGACATCATCATCCGCATGAAAGTTGCGGGGCTGTTGGTCAAGCCTTGAGGTATCCTATTGTACTCATGCAGGCCAAATGGAGACGAAAAGGTAGTAAACCTTTTGTCATCCTCGTGTAGCCTCACATTATAGAACCCTGAAGTCAGGTCTATGGTGGAAAAGAATACATTCCCACCAAGTGCAGCAAGGGGCATCTGTTTGATGAGGCAATGGATGCGCATCTTTAACGGTTCGTGCATTCAGCCATCTGAAATCATTACAGATGCGGAGATCTCCATTAGGCTTAACAACCAGAACCAGAGGAGAGGCATATTCGCTTTGTGATTTACGAATAATTCCTAACTCCTCCATTTCACTCAGAGCAGTGTGCAGTTTTTCATAATGGCAAGGCGGAACACGCCTGTATGATAATCTAAAGGGTTTGTCATCTACAAGACATATTCTGTGCACAATATCTTTAGCATCCCCACAGTCCATTTTATGCTGAGAAAAGATGTATTCATATTGCTGAATGATTTGCAATAACTTGTTTTTCCACTCAAGGGAGACTTCACAAGACGACAGGTTCAAGTCCTGAAGTCCGATGTCACTCAGAATTTGAGACATCTCGTCCATTACTGGGGTCTTTACAGGGTCTTTGGTGTACTGGGTGTTGGATTGGATGTACTCAGGTTTGGTAAAGTCATGTACAGAAACCCAAGTGGACACATCAGCAACTTTTGCGTTTCTTCTCAGAGTGAGGAGTTTTTCAGTTAGATTTACAATCTTGACAGGAACACAACCATCACCATACAATGACGCCACAACTCTCCCCACTAGAATTTGTCTGGGTCTGCACTTGGACTGAGTTGGTTCAATGATGACTGAACATCCAACTAAAGAAACATCAGACGTAGGCAGTTTGGCCCAAACTAAATGTTCAGTTAGGGGCTGGAGAGTAACAGATCTTTTGAGTTTGTCTGTGCCCACTTTGATAGGTTTCATGTCCGAGGCACCGGACATTGAGTCTGACAGCAGAGACATTAAACAGGTCAAATTGTCTTTGTGAATGTCTCTCTGAGAGGAACAGTCAGTTGTCTCATCAAAGGAGATTTTCATTTGTGAAATCGGCCATCTGATAGCATTATTGCCCAATATCATTTCATCAATTTGGCCCGGAACCACTAAAACAGGGATTATGACATTAAAACCAAAAACTGTTAGAGTGAGTTCATACAATGCAGGGTGTGACAACATGACCTCCACATCCAACAATCACAAGATCAGCAGCTGGTTTCTTATCCAGGTTTGTGAGATAGCTTGAAAGTTTTGCTTCAGCTTCCTCACTGATAGTGCATGCCATTGATCCACTGTCAACCAAGGCTTTGAGGGAATGTTTGCTTCCAACAGTGACATCTGTGTAAAACAAGCTGTCAGTCTTATGCCGGTTACCCACCGGACCCGTGTCGGGCGGCTGAAGCGGCCGGTTTACATTGAAAGTCTATGTGGAGAAACCGTGAAACGGCGCGCCGGCACGCGGCAGTTCCTTTCCACGCATGCGCGCGTCCGAAACAACCTACGCGTTGAGCAACGTCGAGTTGACAAAGTCTCACAAGTTGATGTTTTTGCGGCTCGACGTTGCTCGACACGTCCAGCAACCAATCGGGAGAGCCTCTGCTATGTGATGACACAACGACAACGGGACATTTTTTGGACTTTTTAAACTTACCTCATCGAGCCTCCATGAATTGGAACCAGACTCCGGTAAGAATCTTGGCATTTTAAACCGTTGCTGTTGTCCGCTCAGCGTACGATCACCCCAAACATAAAAAAAAAAAAACATTTTAATCTCAACAAAGACTGTCGGAGTTGCAGTTCGGCTCGTAGAAAACCCACTCCAGTAGAAACGGGGGTCACGTGCTGCTGATTTTATCTGCCAGCAGCATGAAAACACAACAACTGATGACTCTCTGCCTCCCCCTAGTGCACGTCATCAGACGCGTCCCAGTGGGTACCCGACATCAGTGACAAGCGGCCAAAAGGGGGCGGCAGGAGCGTTCTGACAATTTAGGTGGGTACCCGGCATTAGAAAGTCTCTAAGAGGCTTGCACAATTAGTGTCTTTTGTGGTGGAATTTTGCTGCTGTAATCAATGTACAGTGTCTCACAGTCATCAGAAGAATCCAAGGTGGGAGTGTCACTAAGACGATCTGCACTGTCCTCCCCTCCACGCAGGTCTTTCAGTTTTCCCGCTGGCTGGGAAGGCAGCTGCTCTCTCTGACGGCAGTTACGACTTGAATGGCCGGGAAGATGACAGAAGAAGCACAGATTATTCTGGCGGCAGTGCGTACGTGCAGTGTGAGAATTATCATTACACACAGAACATGGTATATCGTTCAGTCCTTTAATATTCAGCGAACGGCTTTTAACAGGTTGCCTTCTGCTAGACTGGGAGTTGGATTGGGTTTGAAGTAGCATTTTCTCCAACATGCTAATCAGTCTTTCCATATTGGAATTGTCTGTGGCTACACATTGTTGCAGTTCTTGCATATGCGCAGATGTGGGCACCGTGCAGTCCACCTCCGCGCGGTTCACACTGATCCTGCTTTCGTTCTCAGCAGACCGCAGTCCCTTTTCCATAAGATACTCATCTAACACTTCCTGAACATCTTGTGCTGACCATTTTTCTATGGTCTTGGATCTGAAGGTGAGAGCTAAAGCTTTACATGGACAGTTTCTGATGAACATGCGAGTTACTTCAACACTTGGATTGTCAAAGGTCTTGCCCTGTTCTTTAAGTCGGCTAACAGCAACATCAGCTGCTCTATTCAATCTTAGCCAGTATTCGAATGGATCCTCATTCTCTTTTGGCCGGGTGGAGTAAAAATCAGCAAGTGGTACGGGGGAGCACAGATCAGACCCAAAATGTTTGCGCAGAATTGAATAGATGGCTTGTGGATTGCTCTGAACATCAATTCCACAGTTGCGTATTCCACACTTGACAACATCCCTTTCTCTGCCTCTAAGATGGATTAGGATCTCCTCAGCCTGGTGTTCTTGCTGCACACCACTCTTTTTGATGTAATTTCTCATCGAGTCCATCCATTCATCAACTCTAACTGTATCAGAACTCCCTTTAAAAATAGGTGGTTCCTTCACTTGGCTTCTGGAGATGAGCTGGACCTGAGAAAGATCTAGTGAGCTGCATAGGACTTGATGGCTCTCATTTTGAGTTCTTTTAATCGCAGTTCCACTTGGGTTGCTCGAGTTCAGGTGTGCTATAACACTATCAGCCAGCTGTTGCCCTATTTGTTGGACTATAGTGCTCATCTGATCTACTAACCCAGCATTATTAACATGAGAATCTGGGATGGATGTGCTAGAACACTGAGGAGGTTGCATATTAGGACAGGTCTGACTACTGGGTGTAACAGCTTCTCCAGTCACAAATGAGTCACCCAATGAAAATGGAACAGGGGTGTTAAAGACCCCCTACCTCTACCAATACAGAGTGGAGTCACGTTTTATTGTCCAAAATTACTGGAACTCATTTTGACAAAAGTCCAAGAGCATAAAAAAAAAAAATCCTTATACAAGGATTTATAAACACACTCTGATACGCTACTTAGACTATTGTTGAGAACCCAGGTGGTAGAGTGAAGCTCCAGCGACGTGAGAATCAGAAGTCACCAGCCCGGTCCGATGTGGTTCTCGACGAGTCACGGCACCAATGTGACCTATGTGGATCTGGTGGCTTCTCTTGGTGTGTTAATGAAGACAAGGAGCTGCTCAAGTTGGCATCAGTTGTTTCTTTATTTCTCCATCTCATCAGTGATCCTCATGGTTCTGAGGATTATCCATAATGCCCCGCTCTTTTTAAGGTGAATGCAATTGAGAGGGGTTGGACACTCTTCCACTCTGGAGTTGCCCCTGGTGAGAGGCGCCGAGCAGGAGTGGGCATACTTGTTGCCCCCCATCTTGGTGCCTGTACGTTGGGGTTCACCCCGGTGAACGAGAGGGTAGCCTCCCTTCGCCTACGTGTGGGGGGACGGGCTCTGACTGTTGTTTGTGCCTATGCGCCGAACGGCAGCGCAGATTACCCACCCTTTTTGGAGTCCTTGGAGGGGGTATTGGAGGGTGCGCCTCCTGGGGACTCCCTTGTTCTGCTGGGGGACTTCAACGCTCACGTGGGCAATGACAGTGAGACCTGGAGGGGTGTGGTTGGGAGGAACGGCCCCCCTGATCTGAACCCGAGTGGTGTTCTGTTGTTGGACTTCTGTGCTCGTCATGGATTGTCCATAACGAACACCATGTTCAGGCATAAGGGTGTCCATATGTGCTCTTGGCACCAGGACACCCTAGGTCGTAGTTCAATGATCGACTTTGTTGTCGTCTCATCTGATCTGCGGCCGCATGTCCTGGACACTCGGGTGAAGAGAGGGGCGGAGCTGTCAACTGACCACTACCTGGTGGTGAGTTGGCTCCGATGGTGGGGGAGGATGCCGGTCAGACCTGGCAGACCCAAACGTATTGTGAGGGTCTGCTGGGAACGTCTGGCAGAGTCTCCCGTAAGACGGAGCTTTAACTCCCACCTCCGGGAGAGCTTTGAACACGTTCCGAGGGAGGCGGGGGACATTGAGCCCGAGTGGGCCATGTTTCGCGCCTCTATTGTCGAGGCAGCTTATCGGAGTTGTGGCCGCAAGGTTGTTGGTGCCTGTCGTGGTGGCAACCCTCGAACCCGGTGGTGGACACCGGCGGTGAGGGATGCTGTCAAGCTGAAGAAGGAGTCCTATTGGGCCTTTTTGGCCTGTGGGACCCCGGAAGCAGCAGATAGGTACCGGCAGTCCAAGCGGCATGCGGCTCGGGTGGTTGCTGAGGCAAAAACTCGGGCGTGGGAGGAGTTCGGAGAGGCCATGGAGAATGACTTCCGTACGGCTTCGAGGCGATTCTGGTCCACCATCCGGCGTCTCAGGGGGGGAAAGCGGTACGCGACCAACACCATTTATGGTGGGGATGGCGTGCTGTTGACCTCAACTCGGGATGTTGTGAGTCGGTGGGCGGAATACTTCGAAGACCTCCTCAATCCTACTGGCACGTCTTCCACTGAGGAAGCGGAGCCTGGGGACTTTGGGTCGGGCTCTCCAATCTCTGGTGCTGAGGTCGCCGAGGTGGTTAAAAAGCTCCGCGGTGGCAAGGCTCCGGGGGTGGATGAGATTCGTCCTGAGTTCCTTAGGGCTCTGGATGTTGTGGGGTTGTGTTGGCTTACGCGACTCTGCAATATCGCGTGGACATCGGGGGCAGTTCCCTTGGATTGGCAGACTGGGGTGGTGGTTCCCCTATTCAAAAAGGGGGACCGTAGGGTGTGTTCCAACTATAGAGGGATCACACTCTTAAGCCTCCCTGGTAAGGTCTATTCAGGGGTTCTGGAGAGGAGGGTCCGTCGGATAGTCGAACCTCGGATTCAGGAGGAGCAGTGTGGTTTTCGTCCTGGTCGTGGAACACTAGACCAGCTCTACACCCTCAACAGGGTCCTGGAGGGTGCGTGGGAGTTTGCCCAACCAGTTTACATGTGCTTTGTAGACTTGGAAAAGGCATTCGACCGCGTCCCTCGGGGGGTTCTGTGGCGGGTACTCCGGGAGTATGGGGTACCAGGCCCATTGATATGGGCTGTTAGGTCCCTGTACGACCGGTGTCAGAGCTTGGTCCGCATTGCCGGCAGTAAGTCAGGCTCGTTTCCGGTGAGAGTTGGACTCCGCCAAGGTTGCCCTTTGTCACCGATTCTGTTTATAACTTTTATGGACAGAATTTCTAGGCGCAGCCAAGGTGTTGAGAGGATCCGTTTTGGTGGCCTTAGAATCGCTTCTCTGTTTTTTGCAGATGATGTGGTCCTATTGGCTTCATCAGCTCGTGATCTACAGCTTTCGCTGGAGCGGTTTGCAGCTGAATGTGATGCGGCCGGGATGAGGATCAGTTCCTCCAAATCCGAGGCCATGGTCTTGAGCCGGAAAAGGGTAGCGTGCCCTCTCCGGGTCGGGGAGGAGGTCCTTACCCAAGTGGAGGAGTTTAAGTATCTCGGGATCTTGTTCACGAATGAGGGAAAACTGGAGCGTGAGATCGATAGGCGGATAGGTGCAGCGTCCGCAGTGAAGCGGGCGCTGTACCGGTCTGTCGTGGTGAAGAGAGAGCTGAGTCAAAAGGCAAAGCTCTCAATTTACCGATCGATCTACGTTCCCACCCTCATCTATGGTCATGAGCTTTGGGTTATGACCGAAAGAACAAGATCTCGGATACAAGCGGCTGAAATGAGTTTTCTCCGCAGGGTGTCTGGACTCTCCCTTAGAGATAGGGTGAGAAGCTCAGTCATCCGGGAGGGACTCGGAGTAGAGCCGCTGCTTCTCCACATCGAGAGGAGCCAGTTGAGGTGGCTCGGGCATCTGGTTAGGATGCCTCCTGGACGCCTCCCTGGTGAGGTGTTCCGGGCATGTCCCACCGGGAGGAGACCCAGAGGAAGACCCAGGATACGCTGGAGGGACTATGTTTCTCGGCTGGCCTGGGAACGCCTTGGGATTCCCCCAGAGGAGCTGCTCCAAGTGGCTGGGGAGAGGGAAGTCTGGGCCTCCCTACTTAGGCTGCTACCCCCGCGACCCGACCCCGGATAAGCGGAAGAAAATGGATGGATGGATGGATGCAATAAAACGTTTTACCAGCAGATGGTGCAGTTTTAGCAGGATTTAACCAGAACCATTTTAACTACGTTACATTTGGAAGAAGGAGGCTGACACCTTCCTCCAAAGAATAAAAAGTAAAACCTGATCACTAGTGTAAGATGATTTATTTTGATTTATTTTGATGTAAGAGGATTTATTTTGGGCAGTTACGTATTTAGGTTATTGTGTCTTTAAGAGACGTCTTCTTCGTGGGTTTTGGGGTGTTCAAGTGAAGCGGGCGAAACAACGGCAGACGCGGGCTACGTTCATGAGGGGATGACATTGTACTGAAGAGTTGAATAAAGTTCGTGCAGCCAAGCTATCCCCTTTCAGCGTGATTACTCCTTCTCTACCCCACGACCTTCGGATGTGTTTGTAACACTTCTCCACCCCATATGGTGGTGTTACACTGGTGGCAGTGGGTTTGTGGACGCTTTCAGCGATTGGAGCGGTGAGCACATGCTTAGCATGCTATTAGCCTTATAGCTAATGCTGCACATGTTGATAGGCGCTGCTGAGGACGGACTTTTTTTTTATTCCTCCAATTTTTTTTCTACTAGTTTCAACGACTAATACTCAGTGATGGAGAGTAACTTTTGGGAACAATTACCTTTTCATTCTGCTGCGGGTCGTACTAGGCCACAGTACAGCCACGTGTTTGTGGGAGATGGAAAAGAGGATTTTTCAAGATGGTGTAGACGTTTTGAAGTGACTGTTGAGGCTGATCCTGATGCTACTGAAGACAGTTTGGCGAAACTGTTGCCTACATACTTGGGGGGAGCTGCTTTTAGTTACTGGGACAGTTTATCCGATGCAGTTAAAACAGACTATTCAGCCACGAAGGAAAAGCTGAAAAGCGTGTTTGGACAAACTGCTTATTTGTCGACTTTCCAGAGCTACATTAATGCACGCAGCCGCCTCCCTGGTGAAGCTCTCCCTGTGTTCGCTGCAGAAATTTGCCGTTTGGTCGAGGAAGCTTTTCCAACTTATGGCGATAATGCTGGTGAAGATTCTCAGTCGTCCAGGACATGATAAAAACTCACCAAATTTGGCGGACTCGTCAGGACTGGTGAAAAATCACATATTTTGGGGGCGTGGCAAAAATCGCCACAGAAACGGCTCAAGAGCGCCCCCTAGAAATTTTCAAAATACGGCGATAATATGGCGATAATGCTAAACAGGGAGAAAAATTTAGATGCTTTATTGCTGGACTTGACCCATACCTCCAACTGCGATGTCATGAGCAGGGGGTT
>JBBPBX010085279.1:0-15122 GCA_038048925.1 Garcialebias charrua
TGTGAATTACAACGCAAGTGTACAGACAAACGCGCAGAGTTAAAAGAGTGCAGGGAGAAGCTGGCCGCAACTGAATACAAATTAATCAACGAAAAGAAAAAATGTCTGGCATTAATTAAAGGTCAGTCTCCAGATCCGCCTAGAACACCAACACCACCGCCTATAACATCAACTCCATCGCCTAATCCACCACGCCGTCCCTTAGGGCCTCTAAAACCAACAAACCCACCGGATACGCCAGTGGGTGGATCTGATAATAACCCACAAACTCCTCTTACAATGGCTGAACTACGGAATATGGCTAAAAGCATTCAAACCTTTGCTCCAGGCCCGTTGGGCTCACATGAAACCAAGATCTATCTTGATGACCTTGATTTCCAGCTTCAACGCTTCCCAGAAGCTACAGTTGATGATAAAATCTGTCTGGTAAGGTTAACCTCGAACAGGACAGTGCATGCTTTCATGAAGCGTCAACGCCTTGATGAAAGACTACAGTCTTTTGTGTGCTGCGCTGATAAAGGAGTATACTCCTTGCACGGGGCCCGATGCCATCATAGCGGCGGCGGACGTCAAGCAAGGTAGGAATGAGCACCCAAGGTCATATTATGACCGAATATTCCGTGCCTATTTCGGTGACAGATGCGAACCAGAGATGGAGGAAGAGGTAGGGTTTAAATATATCTTCAGCAAAAATCTTTGCCCTGACATAAGAGAGAAAGTACATGTCAGCGCAAACTACAAACGGAGGTCCATCGAAGAAATAAGAGAGTGCGCGATAGATGTTTTTACAGGTCGCACACCAAACAAAACCCTTTGAGGTGTGTCCTGGTGAAATGGTCAAATCCAACTCACTAGAGCTGGAAGGGGCGCGGAAACCGACTCCCTATCCTACAAAGGGTGAGAAAAAACAGAATTTTCGACCTAACAGACCACGTAGTGAAGGTGCCTGCTGGAACTATGACCCGCAGTGGCTCAGACAAGACCCAGAGTTCGGGAAACTATTTCAAAAGGGGGGCGCACGTCCTAAAGATAAGAAAGATGGTCACAAAAGTAAACCATGTCACAAAGGGGGGTCTCAACAGGAACCCCCAGGTCATGGACAAGCCCCTCCTGCCTCTCGAATGGAACAGTCCGAGACAGGCAAAAAATCGCAAAAGGTCCAGAAGAAAGGCCATAATTCTCTTTCCCCAGAGGACATGGAGAAAATATGTCGGTTGTCAAAGGAGTTGGATAATGCAATGATAACAAACCTGGAATGATGTGTAACACTATCGTTGATAGTAAGTCAGAGCTCGCAAATCACGACAGTCAACAAGACACTGATGGTCAGGATGCTGACAATCAGGATAATGACAGTCAATACATTGACAGTCCAGAGTGTGTCAGTCAACAAGACGTTGACAGTGACCATGACATTATTGTCACAGACTCTAACAGCCCCTCATCAAACAAGGGGGGGGGGACTCAATCATCGACGACAGTGACCCGCCACAAACTGAAAACTCAGACACGTTGGTGACTGCACTGACGGTTCAGATGAAGAAAGATTACACAGTCAGAGGTCAACGTAAACAGAATGATTGGCCGAAACCTTTAAGGTTTCTGTGTGACTTTGAAAAAAGGGGGGAGGCTATGAAAGCTTACCTGCCAATCACACTGGAAGGGGTCCTCACGCATGAAGCACTCCTGGATGGCGGAGCCGACATTACCATTATGTCAGCCAAACTGTTCGAGGAACTACGGACCGCCGCTAACGGTGTTCACAGGCAAATACCCCTTGTAAAAAGTGCTATAGAACTGCAGGGTCTCGCAGAGACGAGAACAACCCTAACAGCTATAGCTATGGTTCACATGCAGATTGGCAAAATGACATTATACCACCCGGTACATGTGTCTACACTCGATTCATTCCCATTTCTAGTTGGCCAAGACTTTATAAACCGCTTTGATGCAATTATAGACTATGGCCGACAGAAAATGTGGAGCACAGTGAGAAAGCCTCTGCCAATAAAAGTGCCTCCTAGTTGTGATACAGACTGCCTAACCGCAGGTACCGCAAAGGACACACGGGACACCTCATCTGAGGACAAGAGCCCGGTAAGTGAACCTACAAAAACAGGTGAGGCAGAAGAGGCCCAACAAGAAAGCCTCCTCTGCGAGCTGAAACAATCAGCACTCACTGAACACTACCTACAACAGGTAGTAAAAGGTGTCGAGATCCAGGGATCCCACACCGAAGATGCTGTACTGTCTCCTTGGACAGATAATTCAGCAATCAGCCAAGCTCTTTATGAAACCTTGGTTAAAAAACATTTGGGTCTAGAACTAACGAAGAAAGCTTTACGCTTTCATCTCGATCCCAACAGTGAGCGGGTAATGACCGCAAATGTCAATGCTAGAAACCTTTAGTTTATTTTAGTTATACTTTTTATACTCTTTTTTTATACTAGTATGCAAAAACTCAGGACAGTATTATGTTCATTAAATGTTTAATGTTTTAGTTTTAGTTTTAGAGTTGGTGTAAATTTTCATACTCTTATACCACTATGCAAAAACTCAGGACAGTGTTAGTTTTACTATTTTATGCTTATGTCTATTATTATATGTTTCAGTGTTTCAATGTTTAGATGTTTACTGTTGCACCGAGGGACTGAGAGAAACGCAATTTCGGTCCTATGTATGTCTTGTACAGTACATATTGCAGATCTGACAATAAAGTTGACTTTGACTTTGACTTTGAAATGGAGTCATTCGCCTGAACATGAACTGGAACAAACGAGAACTGGTCCACTGGAACAAACGAGAACTGGTCCACCCGTTCCGCGTGGTCCAAAACTTACCACATGCATCCTATATAGGCTCTGACATTTTGGTAAGATTGGGTGTCCGAGTGGACACCGTCAACAATGTACTGTGGTCGCTGGAAACAGACAAAATGGATTCTCCTGTGCTAAGCACAGAAAATCTCAAAGCTGGACAGACCATACCAGAAGTCTGCGAGGTTGCTTGCAACCAATCCATCACAGTACTACCTCAGGCAATGAACCAGATGGTGGAAGTTCACATCATAGCTAATCAAGCTATTAGCCAAAAGCAGGCATACTTTCAACTATCTCCTAAGTTTTACAACTTAGGACTGTCCATTGAGGCCACGAGACAAGTGAGCCTCGACTGCAGAACCACATCTGTTGCTGTGTGTAACACAGGCACGGAAGCGGTACTGATCAAGAAATACACAAAAATAGGATGGTTGATCTCCACTGATTTCCATGATTTTGAACTGAGCATTACATTTCTGGGAGGACTCCCAGAATACCTGATCCCACATGAATACATGGGGCAAGTCTTGTTCACAAAGCCAAAACAGGCCATAGCTCTCGTCTCGGTCAATGAGGTCGACCAAGACACAGTCTATGGCAGGGGTCACCAACGTGGTGCCCGCGGGCACCCGGGTGCCCCCAAGGACCATTTGAGGTGCCCTCGGACCTGTTCTAAAAATAGCACAACTCACTACTAAGCTGCATTTAAAATGTCATTTTATTCAGTTGTTATTCTTTTTTTGTATTTATATATATTTTAAAATGTCTATCTTAAAAATATGTTCTTAAAAATATGTTTATTATACTTTTTTTTCAATTTACGCTTTGTTATTTCCGAAGAGTTTATCAAACTGGTGCCCTTTGTATGACTCCGTACCCACGAAATAGCTCTCAGTTTCGAAAAGGTTGGTGACCCCTGGTCTATGGGGTCGGTCTAAACCGAGACATCAGCCTAAGCTCTCATACCTGTAGTGTCCTGCCTATAAACAGGGTAAATGACACAGAAAGGGATTCATTGGAGCTCCCCAAAGAACAAGAACCCCTCTCAATTTCTTCTCAGATCGAACAGGTGGTCGCCCAAGCCGACGCCCTGAAAACTGATGGAGAAAGGGACAGACTACGTCAAGTTCTCTTAAAGTTTGAGAAATCATTTTCAACCGACTCAATGGATTGTGGGTTGACCACGCTCCACTCAGTGAGTATCCCAACCCCGCCCGAAGCTCCACCCACATTTGTCAGACAGTACAAGATTCCTCTGGCAGCACATCAACCTATCAGGGAAATCCTTGATAACCTTCTAAAGCAGGGGTGTCAAACTCGTTTTCACCGAGGGCCACATCGGCATAATGGCTGACCTTGAAGGGCCAGATGTAACTTATAAATGTAACTAAATGTAATCTAATGTAATGTAAAATAAATGTAACTACCGTACTCCTTAATGTTGAATAACTCATTTATTATAACTTATTCAACTGACAATTACAGTTGCATAGAAAACATCTGTTTGCTTGTTGCTCTAACATAAATCCTTTTAAAATTTGTCAGCTTATGAAAACCCACATAACTCCATTAATGAAGGATGAAATTGTCCAAGTTAATAAAAAAAAAAAACATAAAACTGAGCTGCAAAGAACATGTATGACACATGTAGCATCTCACCCAAAAAGGCTACACACAGCCTTGCATCCAACTGTGAATGACAACAATTTGTGTGCATACACATACCAAAATAAAGGTTGACTCAGTTCACAACTATATTACCTCAAGTTGTTTGGTTAGTCTTTGATGAGGAGATGCTGCCTGTCCGTGAACACACCAAGTGGATTCTCTCTCTATGATTGATCATGTTCTGAAAATGATAAACACAAAACAAAATGCAAGCACAATCATTAAATTGCACACAGTTGAAATGTTCTTCTTCTTTGTTGAATTACATTTTATTATATTTTAATTAATCTAAAAAAGCTAAGTCTGGTCCTCTGGACATTTAAAAAACAAAACAAAACTTCATCTTTCAGGGATGAAGATGTTCACATCCTTGATAGAGAGGAACAATGGTTTGAGAGACGAGTAAAAGAGGCCATCTTTGTGAAAAGAAACCATCCAAGGAAGGGGAACATATTATTTTAGGTGGCTGAAATAATCACCTGTTTTTTGTTTTGTTTTTTTGAATGTCCAGAGGACCACACTTAGCTTTTTTAGATGTTTCTACCTGGATTATTGAGAATGCATCAAGATATATTTGAATTAAATTTTAAGAAAATGCTAACCTGACAAACAGGAAAGTGGACAAGATTGTCCTGTTTCACTTGCCACATCCATAAGTCCAATTTTCGCAGGAAAGCCGTGATCGCGTCGGACATCTGCGTGATGACTTGTTTGACTCCCTGCAGCTTCTGATTCAGCTGGGCGAGATGGTCGGTTATGTCGCACAACACAGCAAAGTCACACAGCCACTTTGAAGCTAGCTTTCACTGCAGCCTCGTTTTTGGCTGTGGGTTTCATGAACAAACTGCTGCGACTGCAGTTTGCCTTTTAATTCTTGGCAGAATGTGTTGCTTTTCTTGAAGGCTAGCTTTAGCGTACTTAGCTCCGTGTTTGGTTTCAAAACCGACACCGCCTCGTAACACAAAAGACATACCGGTCTTTCTCCTGGAAGCACAAACAAGTATTCGCCTTCCCATCTTTCTTGAAACTTCCGTCTGTATCAACTTTTCTCTTTCTGGACATGTTGGGATCATTATTTATATCTCAATTCCACTCGTTGGCATGAAGGTAGAAACACTGCCTCGGCTACCGTAGTCGAAAGGCATTGTGGGAAAACCGTTGTCGAAAGGCATAGTGGGGCTGCCGTAGTCGAAAGGCATTGTGGGAAATGTAGTTTTTGGTCAAAACTCGCTCGTATTAATTTTTAGACACTCAAAACTTTTTAATTAAGCTCTCGCGGGCCAGATAAAATGACATGGCGGGCCACATCTGGCCCGCGGGCCAAGAGTTTGACACATGTGGTCTAGATGAACTGATTGAGAATGAGCGGATTTGATACCTGGACTATTGAGAATGAACTTTCTGGTCTTGAACCACTTTGGACATGTCTGCCTGCCTGGGAGGAGTCGACGAGGGACAAGCCCCCAGAAACCATCTTGGCTACAGCAAACTGGTTGGTCCACTTAAGTTGTTTACTTGGTGGGGTAGCTTCAGTTTGCTTTGGACTGCTCTGACTGACGAAGCCCTCTGGAGTGAGGGTGAAACGTTTCTACTAAAAAGAAATTGTCCAGATGAACTGATTGAGAATGAGCGGATTAGCATGTTTAGCTACTAGCATACTTAGCTACTTTGACAGTTGCTTCAGATGGCGAAGCGATGAGCAATCTGAAAAGCTCTGAAGCTTATTAGTATCTTCACATTAACAAGGTTGGTCCTGTTATGTTAAGAGAGGTGGGACACTTTATTTAAACAAACATAAAGCATAGTCTAAGCATTAAAACTCCACATCACCAGGTCCAGCTAACAATGATGTTGCTTTGGACTTTTGAGCTGCAAGATGTTTTTCTGGACACCAACTGAGCACCTGGAGCTTGACATTTCTTTTGACAAAGACTTTACTGATTCACAAATGAAGCACCTTGAGAACTTTTAATAAAATAAAGTAAATGAAAACAAATAATGAAATAGACAGGAAACGATCTTTAAAAACTTGATAATGACAAAAGTGACATTTAGATAGAAACAGTAGTTTAATCCAAAATTAACTGATATAGTGCACACAAAAAGCTAACCTTGCAACTATTGTACATAACAAATGAATCATTTTAGCAAATACTTTTCTAATGTAATATAGTTAACATTGCATCCTTTAAAAAACATGTTAAGAGTTGTGTTACGTTTACAGCAAGTACACCAGTACTGTACATGTTTGAGAAAAATGTTTACATTTAATGTCTTCTCACTTCTCACTTGAAATAAGCTGGCATCCTTTGCGTGTGAATGCTGGAATGATTAAATTGACACCATAGCTCTTGCAGCAGGTCCCTCACTGTGAAACCACGATCACCCATCACCTCATCTCCAGCACGCAGATAGTCCAGAAACCCAGAGTTCTGTGTTATATACCTGTCACTGCATTTACCACCATAAGCATCTGAAATAAACATGATTATTCCAGAGGGAGAAACAGCCAATAAATATTTCACAGTGTTATTTGCATGTATGATTCACTTCTGGAGTCCAAGTTTTTAGCTTTCTGCAAAACATGTTGCTTTAATTGTTTCACGGGGCAACCATAGAATAAGGTTGTTGGTTTGTTCTGACATTATGTCAATCCACATTCCAACAGTCATGCTGCATGTGACTGGTGGTGTTGAGCAGCTCCACACTCTCATCAAGCCCATCTGAAAGTAAAGTACAGTATACAAACTTTAGGGTTCATTTATGAACACACACACACACACACACACCTATATATATATATATATAAACACACACCTATATTATATATATATAGATATATAGATAGATATGTATAAATAAACGCACACACAGCATACATATATAGGTGCGTGTGTTTATTTGCCAGTTATGAACGAAAATATTAGTATAATTTAATTACTGACTACATAAAATCATAACACTAAAAGCTGTCTCTTAAATCATACCTGGTGTTCTCGATCCTCTGGAGGATACGGTGACTTTTTTCAGGTGGTTTCTCGTAGCCCAGCCACAAAGAAGGATGCGGGTTTTTCTTATCGGAGCATGTTCAACACACACTAGTTGCAGCCACAAATTCAGCTTCGTCTGATTATTCGTACAGCCACGAACAGCGCAACAGGTACCCGAGCTCCACAAGACATCTTTGTGACAATATTAGCTCAAAATAACAGAAAACAGAACTTTAACAGAACTTCTACGATGCGCGCAGATTAGCAAGCAAACAACGAGGAGCCAATGCAAAAATTCTACTTCCGGGGTCAAACGGAAGTACGACACATTATCGCTTCTACAGTGACACCCCCAAGAATATTGTGGATAGGGGAGGCAACATTTATTTAACAGCCAAATATGGGATGATTCCTATTAGGCTAGCTTTAGCTAACCTGAATATTTTACAAGCCTCCTGTCCTGCTAATACACTGACTGTACTTACCTAATATCTTTTAACCACATTGAAAGGCTTTTTTTCATCCTGCCAACAACTTCCTTCTCCCTTTTTCTGTTTTGCGCCCTGGATAGTTTTTTTTTCTGCCGCTCCAGTGCACGAGTGAAAAAATAAATAAATAAATAACGCATCTGTGGGCGCGTGTTCACAGCAGCACCTGTGTGTAGGGAGAGCAGAGAGATAGGAAGAGGGAGGTGAGGGAGCAAGGGGGCGCCTAATCAGTGCTGTTGACCTGTTATTGTCATTTCATGCAGTTAAAGAAAATGCCTGCTAGAAAAACGTTTTTTTTTTTCTTTCTAGAGACGGTTTTGACGCCCCCTTAAGTACAACGCCCCCATGCGGTACATCCACGGCATAGTGCCCATTTGTGCCACTGCTGTTGTATCGTTGCCATCTGTTGTGAAAGCTGTTTAGTCATGTTATTTAGAGCAGTACACAGGTTAGTTTCCTGATCAGTATGTACAAACTGGACCTGAAATGCAACCGTCTGTTAAGTGGGTCCCAAATGGTGCTTCATCCTCAGGGTTTTTGCCGCTTCCCTGTCCTCTTCAGTTCTAAGTAACAACAAGAACTCAGCAAACGAAGGTGGGTTACTCTTTCTCTGTTTAAGTTGAAATTCTGATATTAGGACTTCCGGCTGAATGGTGGTGGGATAAGTTGTGTTTAGGTGCGCTCCTGTGGAACTGACCTGTTTTCCAACTAATGCCTGGCACTTTCTTCCGATTTTGACCGCAAACAATAGACAACTTACACATTTTACGCATATCTCTTGTTCGATCACTAAAATGCCACCAAAGCCTACTAAAGGAGTAAGTTCGATCCAAGCTCACCTGCGGCCTGCTCCTCGTGGCGGAACCTCGAGCTGTCCTGGGTCACCTCCTCCGTCTGAAGCAGCAGCTGCCGTTGCAGTTTGTGACGTCGGCAGCCTCAAACAGGAGCTGCTGGTGGCTCTCCGAGAGGACTTTAATGCTATAATTAAAGCAGAATTCCATGCCGCTCTGGGTGAAAGTCTCTCGTCAATCAATGCCGAGCTGTTGGCCCTCAAAAAGGAGCTATCATCGGGGCTAGCTACAGTGCAGGAGAACTTCACGGGGCTAAAGCTAACGGTAGCAGAGGTGGAGAAGTCCGTCTCCACCTGCACTGATGACATCGTTAGCCTCCAGAAAAAAGTCGAGAGCCTCACGAAGACGGTGGCACAGCTGGAGGATAAATGTGACGATTTGGAGTCCCGGTCCCGACGTCAGAACATCCGTATTATCGGTGTCCCGGAGGATGACCCTTCATCGGCTACAACGGCTGCGGTCTCTCGGATGCTAAAGGAGGCCTTCGACTTCGAGGAAGCCGCTGCTGGATCACGCTCACCGCATCCCAGTCCCCAAACCGAAAGCAGGCGAGCGGCCCCGTCCAATTGTAGCTAAGCTACACTACCACATGGACTGTGTGAAAATCCTGGCGAAGGCGAGGGAGCTGCAGCGGGTCAAAGTGAACGGTACAAATATCTTTGTGTTCCCCGACTACACCGCCAAAACGACCCGAGCCGCCTTCACTGAGTGTCGCCGCAAGCTTTGCGACGTCCAAGGGGTTCGGTTCGGCTTGCTCCACCCGGCCCGGCTGAAGATCACGTATGATGGAACTACACGGGTGTTCACATCCCCCAAGGAGGCGAGTGTGTACATCGAGTCGATTACAAAATGAGAAATATAATTAGTGTACTTTGTTTTACACTCAGGGAATGTCAGTATTATTAGTTATTATTATTATCAATCACTGTTTTTTTAAAGAGTTCTTGCTCTTCCAGATTAGTGCCTATTACATATTTTAAATCTTCTTTTCATTTAGCTAGTTCTGTGGGAGTCACCTGGTACAGGTTGTGATATGGTACCATTTGACCGTAAGGACAAGTTTTCTAGTGACTCCTGTCGGAGTCTGCACACTCCCTTCATTTGGGGAAGGGCCAAGTGCAAGTGTGTGTGTGAGGGGGGGTCTCTTTTTTTTTCCTGCAGTGGGGACGGGGATTGGGAAGGATGGCAATACTGTATTTTACAACCCTTATTATGAACAACAGGTCACATGTCTGTTGATTTGAAAGCTTCCTCAACATCATCTGCTGTCAGATTCCTAAGCTGGAATGTTAAAGGTCTTAACAATCCGGTGAAACGATCTAAAATATATTCTCATATGAAACGCCTGAACCCAGACGTAATATTCCTACAGGAAACACATTTGCAAAATTCAAATCAGGTCAGGCTTAAATACCCATGGATTGGGGAGATTTACCATTCGAGCTTCAACTCAAAAGCCAGAGGAGTTGCCATACTATTTAACAAGAATATTAATTTTACAGCATCAATGAAGGATACAAATGGCAGATTTCTTATAATTGCGGGCTCTCTGTTCCATACCCCCGTTTTATTAGTGAACATTTATGCACCAAACTTTGATAACCCAGACTTTATAAATAATTTAGTTAGCACACTTCCATATCTTGACACTCATCTGTTAATTTTAGCTGGGGACCTGAATTGTGTTATGAACACATCATTAGATCACTCTTCGTCTTGGCCCTGTACATAGTCTAATGTGTCTAAATCTATTTTGGATTTTGTGTCCCAAAATGGTTATGTAGATCCATGGAGGACACAGAATCCACGAACAAGGACCTATTCTTTTTACTCACAGGTGCACCAATCCTATTCCCGTATAGATTACTTTTTTGTTGACAGCTCTTTGATGCAGAGAGTCACGTCTTCTGAATACTATCCGATTGTTATTTCAGACCATTCTCCTCTAAGCATTGATATAAACTTTATAAATAAACCCGTTCTAGTCCTCGTTGGAGATTTAATAGTCTCCTGTTATCAGATGAGCCATTTAATAAATTCATCTTATCAGCAATTGATGATTTCCTAATGTTCAATAAGAGCGATACAATTTCTCCCTCACTATTATGGGAAACATTAAAAGCCTATATTCGTGGTCAGATTATTTCTTTTTCAGCTAATGTCAATAAAAATCTACGCACTAAGATATCAGAAATTTCAACAAAAATTCAGAATATTGACAGGCAAAATGCCGTTAGAGATTCGCCCGGAGTTCCTTAGGGCTCTGGATGTTGTAGGGTTGTGTTGGCTTACGCGACTCTGCAATATCGCGTGGACATCGGGGGCAGTTCCCTTGGATTGGCAGACTGGGGTGGTGGTTCCCCTATTCAAAAAGGGGACCGTAGGGTGTGTTCCAACTATAGGGGGATCACACTCTTAAGCCTCCCTGGTAAGGTCTATTCAGGGGTTCTGGAGAGGAGGGTCCGTCGGATAGTCGAACCTCGGATTCAGGAGGAGCAGTGTGGTTTTCGTCCTGGTCGTGGAACACTGGACCAGCTCTACACCCTCAGCAGGGTCCTGGAGGGTGCGTGGGAGTTTGCCCAACCAGTTTACATGTGTTTTGTGGACTTGGAGAAGGCATTCGACCGCGTCCCTCGGGGGGTTCTGTGGGGGGTACTCCGGGAGTATGGGGTACCAGGCCCTTTGATAAGGGCTGTTAGGTCCCTGTACGACCGGTGTCAGAGCTTGGTCCGCATTGCCGGCAGTAAGTCAGGCTCGTTTCCGGTGAGAGTTGGACTCCGCCAAGGTTGCCCTTTGTCACCGATTCTGTTCATAACTTTTATGGACAGAATTTCTAGGCGCAGCCAAGGTGTTGAGAGGATCCGTTTTGGTGACCTTAGAATCGCTTCTCTGTTTTTTGCAGATGATGTGGTCCTACTGGCTTCATCAGTTCGTGATTTACAACTTTCACTGGAGCGGTTTGCAGCCGAGTGTGATGCGGCCGGGATGAGGATCAGTTCCTCCAAATCCGAGGCCATGGTCTTGAGCCGGAAAAGGGTAGCATGCCCTCTCCGGGTCGGGGAGGAGGTCCTGCCCCAAGTGGAGGAGTTTAAGTATCTCGGGATCTTGTTCACGAATGAGGGAAAACTGGAGCGTGAGATCGATAGGCGGATAGGTGCAGCGTCCGCAGTGAAGCGGGCGCTGTACCGGTCTGTCGTGGTGAAGAGAGAGCTGAGTCAAAAGGCAAAGCTCTCAATTTACCGATCGATCTACGTTCCCACCCTCATCTATGGTCATGAGCTTTGGGTTATGACCGAAAGAACAAGATCTCGGATACAAGCGGCTGAAATGAGTTTTCTCCGCAGGGTGGCTGGACTCTCCCTTAGAGATAGGGTGAGAAGCTCAGTCATCCGGGAGGGACTCGGAGTAGAGCCGCTGCTTCTCCACATCGAGAGGAGCCAGTTGAGGTGGCTCGGGCATCTGGTTAGGATGCCTCCTGGACGCCTCCCTGGTGAGGTGTTCCGGGCACGTCCCACCGGGAGGAGACCCAGAGGAAGACCCAGGACGCGCTGGAGGGACTATGTTTCTCGGCTGGCCTGGGAACGCCTTGGGATTCCCCCGGAGGAACTGCTCCAAGTGGCTGGGGAGAGGGAAGTCTGGGCCTCCCTACTTAGGCTGCTACCCCCGCGACCCGACCCCGGATAAGCGGAAGAAGATGGATGGATGGATGGAAATGCCGTTAATCCGTCACACAATTTGCTGAAACAGCGACAGGATCTTCAAATGGAACTTGATCTTTTAACAACATCTGATGCGGAACGTCTCTTGATCCGATCTCGAGCCACTTATTATGAGCATGGGGAAAAACCAAGTAGACTTTTGGCACATCAACAGAAACGAAAGGCTAGCTCTCGTACAATATCACAAATCAAGGATCGATCAGGCAACCTTGTCTCAGACCCTGTCTCCATTAGTGACACCTTTAAAAAATTCTACTGCGATCTGTATAAATCTGAACTACAAGCAGACTCAAATGAGCTACTCGCCTTTCTTCAGAATATTGACATTCCTAGGATAGACAAATTGATTTCTGATCAACTTGAGGCTCCCATTAAATTAGAAGAAATATTAGCGTCAATTAATATGCAAAGTGGTAAAACACCGGGCTCGGATGGTTTCTCTGCCGAATTTTTCAAAAAATTTAAAGATAAGATAGCCCCTCTTCTTCTCGAGGTTTATAATGAGTCATTCGGGCGTGGCCTGCTACCTCCCACCTTGACTCAGGCTTCAATCTCTCTCCTGTTAAAGAAGGATAAGGATCCTACTGCTTGCGAATCTTATAGACCCCTTTCACTCTTGAATGTGGATTTTAAGATTTTGTCTAAAGTACTCGCAACTCGGCTTGAGACAGTTCTCCCTCTGATTATCTCACAAGAACAGAATGGATTCATCAAAGGTCGCCAGTTGTTTTTTAATACCCGTACATTATTGAACACAATTTTTTCAACTCATTCCCCCAAGTCTCCTGAAGTGATCATTTCTCTTGACGCCGAGAAAGCTTTTGATCGAGTGGAATGGGAGTATCTCTTTGCCGCTCTTAATAGGTTTGGTTTTGGAGAGAGGTTTGTGTCCTGGATCAAACTACTTTATACATCTCCTCAAGCATGTATTCTTACTAATTCCGTCCAATCTGATTATTTTTCGGTGGGGCGTGGTACTAGACAAGGTTGCCCTCTTTCCCCCCTTTTGTTTGCGTTAGCCCATGAGCCTCTTTCTGTTGCCCTAAGATCCCTTTCTTCTTTTCGATTTCTGCATCTTTTTCACCTGCCTCAATTATTTATTCATCATTACCAATTAAACTATCCTCTGTTACTACAAATCCTATAGTGCAGGGGTGTCAAACTCATTTTCACCGAGGGCCACATCGGCATAATGGCTGACCTTGAAGGGCCAGATGTAACTTATAAATGTAAAATAAATGTAACTACCGTACTCCTTAATGTTGAATAACTCATTTATTATAACTTATTCAACTGACAATTACAGTTGCATAGAAAACATCTGTTTCTTGCTGCTCTAACATAAATCCTTTTAAAATTTGTCAGCTTATGAAAACCCACATAACTCCATTAATGAAGGATGAAATTGTCCAAGTTCATTAAAAAAAAAACGTAAAACTGAGCTGCAAAGAACGTGTATGACACATGTAGCATTAAAAAAAAGGCTACATACAGCCTTGCATCCAACTGTGAATGACAACAATTTGTGTGCATACATACCAAAATAAAGGTTGACTCAGTTCACAACTATATTACCGTACTCAAGTTTTTTGGTTAGTCTTTGATGAGGAGATGCTGCCTGTCCTTGAACACACCAAGTGGATTCTCGCTCTATGATTGATCATGTTCTGAAAATGATAAACACAAAACAAAATGCAAGCACAATCATTAAATTGCACACAGTTGAAACGTTCTTCTTCTTGGATGAATTACATTTTATTATAATTTAATTAAGTTATTAAAAAAATGCTAACCTGTGTTTTTCTGACCAGATGTCTGACACCGTTTTCCTGTTGCCAGTGTGTCAATGTCTGGCTTTAGGTCCTGTGCTGAGGCAATGCGTAGAACAGCATGGAGGTTGTCATCTGTGAGGCGTGATCTGTGCTTGGTTTTGTTCAGATTCATTATGGAAAAAAACTGTTCACACAGATAGGTGCTTCCAAACATGGACAGAACACGGGCAGCATGAAGTCGAAGCTGTGGCATCAAACCAGGGGGCATCAGACGGTAAAAGTCCTGGATTGCAGCATCCTTGAACTTTGCTCTCAGGCCACTGTCGCTTTGAAGCTCAATTAGCTCCATCTGAAGGTGTTGGGGTGCAGTGCAGACGTCGGTGGTGAAAGGATTGGCAAAGATGTCAAAGCCAGACTGTTGTGCTCTGAAGTCAGAGAAGCGCCGATCAAACTCAGTCTTTAACGAGCTCAGTTTGGTATCTAACTGAGCACATGAAAAAGTCTCGGGAAACGAGGCGGACATGCTCTGAAAATAATAAACACAAAACAAAATGCAAGCACAATCATTAAATTGCACAGAGTTTAAATGTTCTTCTTCTTTGTTGAATTACATTTTATTATATTTTAATTAATCTAAAAAAGCTAAGTCTGGTTCTCTGGACATTTAAAAAGCAAAACAAAACTTCATCTTTCAGGGATGAAGATGTTCACATCCTTGATAGTGAGGAACGATGGTTTGAGAGAGGAGTAAAGGAGGCCATCTTTGTGAAAAGAAACCATCCAAGGAAGGGGAACATTATTTTAGGTGGCTGAAA
>JBBPBX010085280.1:0-15121 GCA_038048925.1 Garcialebias charrua
TGTTTACATTTATTACTACTGTTTTCATTCAATACTACTGTTTACATTTATTACTACTGTTTACATTTACACTACTTTTTATATCTACACTACTGCTGATATATATATATATTTTTACTAGCCTTATTACATATGCCACTGTACCTCTATACCAATATCAACTACCTCATACATATACTGTGTACATAAACTTCATATGCTGCTTTGTCACTCTATTACAAATGTCAATGCCAGAACTTTCATTTTATTTTATAGATATACTTTTTACACTTTTATACTACTATGCAAAAAACTCAGGACAGTATTACACTTTTGTTATTTCATTTTATGCTTATGTTTATTAAATGTTTAGTGTTTTAGTGTTGGTGTAACTTTTCATACTTTCATACTACTACTATGCAAAAACTACTATGCAAAAACTCAGGACAGTATTACACTTTTATTATTTCATTTTATGCTTATGTTTATTAAATGTTTTAGTGTTTTAGTGTTTAAATGTTTACTGTTGCACCGAGGGACAGAGAGAAATGCAATTTCAATCCTGTGTATGTCCTGTACATATTGCAGTTTTGACAATAAAGTTGACTTTGACTTTGACTTTTAGTAAAATCTTGAAAACAGGTTTATGTACAGTAGTCCCTCGATACTTGGCGGTTCAACTTTCGCTTTCCGGTACTTGCTTTTTCGCGGGTTTTCAATGTAAGATTATACACGACATGATTGGCTGATTGATGGAAGGCGGCCAACCAGATCATTGCGTCAAGGGTCGGACTGGCCATCGGGAGCACCAGGACATTTCCCAGTGGCCTGGAACGCTCAATAATTGCAGAGCGGCCCCTTCTTTCTCCTTCTGAGGCTGTCTGTCACAACAGAGCAGAGACACACAACAGGCAGGAACGCAACCTGTCTGTGACAGACAGCCTCAGAAAGAGAAAGGAGGGGACAGGGGTGGGGTCTGTCTTTCCCCATCGCTGCTGTGGAAGCCTCAGTGAAGCAGATACCAGAGTGAGCAGCATGGATTGTTTATTTTAAATAATCAAGCGCGACCCAAACCGAGCCCCCTCAGTGATCACTGAGCGGGCCAGGCCACCAGGAAATGTCCCAGTGCTCCCAATGGCCGGTCCGCCCCCAGGCGCTGATTTGCTCAGTAACCGTAGCATCAGTCTGTCTCTTTCGCTGTGCTCTTTTAGAGCGCTTAGAGAGTTTAGAACATTGTTAAGAACATTGCAAGAGTGTGGGAAGAGTTTATAAACCCTTAACTTATATATACCGGTTAGAGCTGGGCGATATATCGATATTTAAAAAATATTGATATACTTTTCTTCCTTTTTTGCAATATAAGTTGAGACTAAACAATATAGTTTTATACTTAGAAATCCTCCTGCCGTCTTCTTTCTCCCACTCGCCCCCTCATTCTCCCCCCTTGAACACAAACTCACAGCCCTCAGCCGCGCCCCCCCTCCCCTTCCTGCTTCTCCAGGAGGTGGGCGGGCAGGAGAGGAGACGTTTAGCAGAAATAAACACGAGCAGCTGAGCGTGTGTGAAGCTGCAGGTCCGACAGACCTGTCTCCTTCCATGAAACAAACCACGGTTCAGAACTCATTCAGCCGTGCTGTGCCTTTTAGATGAACAGAGAGAGGTAGCACAACAATAATAAATCGGTAGCTTTATCATATCATTAAAGATACAGTCCTTAGCGGCTAACAAGACGGCTAACGCTTTAGACGTCTTGTTCCACAGCTGAGACTGAACCGTGTCGTAGCTATATGATAAAGCTGCCTATTTATTACTGTCGTGCTTCCTCGCTCTGTTCATCTAAAAGGCACAGCACGGCTGAATGAGTTCTGAACCGTGGTTTGTTTCATGGAAGGAGACAGGTCTGTCAGACCTGCAGCTTCACGATTCAGAGTGGAAGCTCACTACCACAGTTCACACAGGCTTACTAACGTGAAGGTTAAATGGACTGTACTTATATAGAGCCTTTCTATCTTATCAAAACTCTCAAAGCTCTTTACAAAACAATCTGTGTCCTCATTTATACACTCTACTAGATCCCTACAAAAATAATCAGAGCTTTAAATCACATTCTTACACTCTTAGATCTCTACAAAGAATAATCAGTGCTTTATCACCTTCATACACTGACACTTTTGTAAATGAGCCCACGAGGCTCAATAAGATTTACCTGACTAAATTGAAGGTTGAATGAATGAATGAATGAATGGGACACACATCGGAGGCAGTGGGTTCAGTGTCTCACTCAGGAACACTTCAGCATGTGACTGCTAGTGGAATCAAACCCCCAACTCTCCCATTGGAGGACGACTGCTCTAGCCTATTGCAAGGGTTACGTTCCAAACACCCACGCGATAGGTGAAAATCTGCAAAGTAGGGACATTATATTTATTTTAGTATTAGAGCTGGGCGATATGGGCCATAATTTATATCTCAATATATATCATGATTTATGATATATATATATATATATATATATATATATATATATATATATATCAACATTTTTTCTTTCCACAAAGTAATAACAAAAATATATTTAAGTCAAAGTTTTGTCCCACTTGTCACACAGCCACATTCATTAACAACAGCTGTAATTGTACAAAATAAATGTCTAAAATATAAACTATTTACATATATTAAATAGTTTATTTTTAGACATCTATTTACCAGTGCTGGGCAGCGCTAATCCAAAAATTAGTTCAGCTATTTCTAAAGCACTTATTAATTTATTTAGGTCCGCAATTTCAAAAGCGCTTATGTATTAGCAATGCTAGCGGAAGCTAAATGCTAACACACTAACGTGCAAATGGCGAACTACTTTTTTAAATCCAGCAGATTTGACCATTTCGTGAAACGGTTAAGCTCAGAAAAACCTTGTGCTATAAAGTCAGCTAAGAAATATATTTTTTCTCAGCAAAGAAATAATTGTTTTTACCGTGTTTTGTTGTAAAGTCCTTTGCTTCTGTGGCCGTCGCCATTTTGAAGAGGGCAAATGAGGCGCTGACGCGTCGCGTAGGCCGCTGAGAAACATCCATAAGTTCACCCTCCATGTTAAAAACTCTTCGTCTGACTCTTCGAAAACAAGCAATAAGGCTGCAGAGTAACACACTGGCTGCTAACTGCTATAGAGAGAGCGCTCTCTCTAGCCAAGAGACTGAGGGGGACGCTTTTTTGTCACGGACCACATCCGGCGCTGACAGGATATGGTCTGTTAGCAGTCGTCCGGTTGATTTAAGAGCTTTTTCGTTTTTACTGATAGATAATTAGTTATTAGCGGTACTGCATTTTAAATAAAAATAGCGCAAATCCGCTTATGAATTATAAAAGTTAGTCAATCCGCTGTAACGCTGACAAATTGTTTAGGTCAGCTATAAGCGGATTAGCGCTTTAGCGCTCCCTAGCGGTCTGGCGCCCACCTTTGCTATTTACATATATTAAATAATAATCCTCTTCAGCTGGGGGTGGCTGTGGCTGAGAGGTAAGGGACTGCTGTAATCTAAAATGATATTGTGAGATCTTGCGTAATCTTGTTGGGCTCTGAGAATGTGTTCAGGATGACTCTCAGCTACTACCACACCAAAGTATAGCTCAATGTTTGTAAAATTGACATTTTTGTGTTTTCTTAGCTGCTAGGCTAAGTTACCAGTAATAAATTCAAATTAGCATGTCTAAAGCTTAGCATCAATTAACAAGTAGTGAATAAAAGTGAAGTGTTTTGTGGTTGGAGCAGGAATCAGCTGCAGTAGAAATACCATATTATCTGGAATATAGGTCGCAGCTTTTTATCATTTTTGCATGCCCTGCGACCTTTATTCAGGTGCGACCTATTTATGGCTTTTTATAAAATAAGCTGATTTGTAATCATTTATTAACAAAAATTAAACTGAGACACACTTTTACAATAATGTCAGCTAACAAATATTTTTTAGGTGTTTATCCTGCTAAAATTATTCATTTATTAAAGAAAAGTTCAGCTCAGACACATATTTGCTATAATTTTTATCAAACAAACAATTGTTTTTAAGTGTTAATCTTCTTAAAAGCCTTGCTGTGCGCTCCTGTGGAAGAGACATTTGCAGCAGAGCTAAACACGGTCCACATTTTGACGTAGGTGCGACCTATATTCAGGTGCGACCTATATATGGATTTTTTCCAGTAATTGGACAATGAGACCTATATTCGGGTGCGACCTATATTCCAGAAAATACGGTAACTGCTTCATGTTTGGGACTAAAGTAGCCACCCTTTCATGAGACAGTAAAACAAACCCAAAATTCTGATGAAATGCCGTACATGCACGGTCAGCGTTTTTAGTGCCTGTTCAGTGGGCTGAATGTGGTAGTGAGATGAAAAAACAATTTTCTGAATAAACCACATACAACAACTACTTTATCAAAGCAGTCATGTTGCCACTTTTCAGCAACATGCATTTTAACTCGTTTTTTTCCCCTCAGAACCACCTAAAAGTTCAAAATCTAAACACAAAAACCCAATTTTTTTGTTTTGTTTTATTTTGTTTTTTGTATGTGCAGAGGACCAGACGTAACTTTTGTAGATTTTTCTACGTGGATTATTGAGCATGCATCAGGACAAATACAGTACCCAGCTTTCTGTTTGTTTTAGTTCATTGATTATAAAATACAGGATCAGAACAGCTTGGGACCCATAAAGTATTATTTTCACAGCCCTTTTGAGAAATGTGTTACTTTTAAAGGGTTTTTGTTTGTGCTAAATGTTCTGATGTGGTCCTACACATCATTTGGTGCTGAGACCCTGACTGTGGTGTTTAATAGTTGTTACAATAATAACGTAACTGCTTCTCCACAGGGAGCAATGCAGGGGACAATACCATACTTGGGGACTTTTCTAACTGATCTGACCATGTTGGACACAGCCCTGCCAGACTTAGTAGAGGTAAAATTAAAAATCACCTGCTGGTTTTTTACTTTGTGTCGTACGTTTCTACAAGTGCACAATAAATTCTGTTGGTGGAGTGGTCCACCTAATTCTCTCTGTCTAATCATCCCCCCGGTATGCGATGTCCCAGCTCTTATAGCATGCTCTTTGTGTCTACTGTAGGGTGGACTGATCAACTTTGAGAAGAGACGAAGGGTGAGTGTTTCCTCCATGATCATACTGTATTACCTCACATGCGTCACTCTATCACATGTTTGATGCCGCCTTCTTTCGGTCTCTGCAGGAGTTTGAGGTCATAGCGCAGATTAAGCTGCTCCAGTCGGCTTGTAACAGCTACTGCTTGACTCCCAACCTGGCTTTCCTCCGCTGGTTTAAGAGCCAGGCTCAGCTCAGTGAGGAGGAGAGGTACGGCTTCCGTTATTTAATTTCACAGTATCCTTTTTTTTTTTTTTTTAACAGCACCGCTAAATGTTAGATAACAAGCAAATTAGTGCATGAGTCATGCTTTGTTGGATCAATGTTCATTGCCTCCCACTGCCATGGCTTTACTCCCCACTGATCCATTGTGTTTTTATTGTGTGAGCTCCTTTTGTTTTCGCTCTCTTTACTTTCTTTATGCTTCTTCTACTGAGAATTCAGTTGCCGAGAACAATGTGGTGTTATTTTTATCATGTATTTTCCTACAGCTACGCCTTGTCCTGCGAGATTGAAGGTCTTGGCGACAGCAGCCCGACTTTACCCAAAACCCGAAAAAGCATGGTGAAGAGACTCAGCCTGTGAGTACACAGACAATGGTTGAGTGCTGGTTTCTATTGTCTGCCACCTTATGATAATGCCAAACGATAATGTCTCTGTGTGGTTGTGCATGTGTGTCTGTCACCAAATATTTTTTGAAACGCTGGACAAATTTTAACAGATCTTACGTAAAGTGTACATCTACAACTGATTAACTGTTGAGTAAGCTTGACTGAGGATGGCTGCCACAGCCATCTGATTTAAAAATATAACAAAAAGGGCTACAACGCAGTGGGTTTTACAGATAAGGAGCTACAGTTTAGTCGTTGTAATAGCCGAAACTGATCAGATGAACGGATTGTGCTAGATCTTTCTTTTACATTTTACCATAAACTTTCATTCAACCTTTATTTATACAGGCTAGCCTCGTTGAGCCACAGGGACTCATTTACAAGAGGGACCTGTCTCACTCACACCCATGGTCAATTTAGAGTTACCAATCAGCCTAACATGCATGTTTTTGGACTGTGCTGGGAGGAAACTGGAGTACCCAGAGAAAACCCACGCATGCACGGATTAAACTAAAGTCAGTGCTGTTTTGGTTTTGGTTTGGTTTATTTGTCATATGCAGATCAACACAAGGTCAACGATGCAATGAAATACTCAGGATGAGAAGAACCGTCTAGACTAGCCAAAAATAAAAAATAGAAAGAAAGAAAGAAATATACGAAAGCATGCAACAAAAATACAAAAACAAGGCACCAAAAGTAAAAAGTGAAATACATCTACAACAGCATGGTACTGTTAGCACCATGGTATTGTTAGCAGCATGGTACTGTTAGCAGCATGGTACTGTTAGCACCTTGGTACTGTTAGCACCTTGGTACTGTTAGCAGCATGGTACTGTTAGCACCATGGTATTGTTAGCAGCATGGTACTGTTAGCAGCATGGTACTGTTAGCAGCATGGTACTGTTAGCACCTTGGTACTATTAGCAGCATGGTACTGTTAGCACCTTGGTACTATTAGCAGCATGGTACTATTAGCAGCATGGTACTGTTAGCAGCATGGTATTGTTAGCAGCATGGTACTGTTAGCAGCATGGTACTATTAGCAACATGGTACTGTTAGCAGCATGGTACTGTTAGCACCTTGGTACTGTTAGCACCTTGGTACTGTTAGCACCTTGGTACTGTTAGCACCTTGGTACTGTTAGCACCTTGGTATTGTTAGCAGCATGGTACTGTTAGCACCTTGGTACTGTTAGCACCTTGGTACTGTTAGCACCTTGGTACTGTTAGCACCTTGGTACTGTTAGCAGCATGGTACTGTTAGCACCTTGGTACTGTTAGCACCTTGGTACTGTTAGCACCTTGGTACTGTTAGCAGCATGGTACTGTTAGCAGCATGGTACTGTTAGCAGCTTGGTATTGTTAGCAGCATGGTACTGTTAGCGGTATGGTACTGTTAGCAGCATGGTACTGTTAGCACCTTGGTACTGTTAGCACCTTGGTACTGTTAGCAGCTTGGTACTGTTAGCGGTATGGTACTGTTAGCAGCATGGTACTGTTAGCAGCATGGTACTGTTAGCACCATGGTATTGTTAGCAGCATGGTACTGTTAGCAGCATGGTACTGTTAGCACCATGGTACTGTTAGCACCATGGTACTGTTAGCAGCATTAGTGGCATGGTCTTGTTTGTCTGTTGGCAAAATATCTCACAAACCACCACCAGGATTTTATTAAAGCTTTCAGAAAGTAATCATTAGTTGTACATGTACAAATAAATAATTTCCGGAGCCAACACGATTCAAGATCAACTAATCAACATTAGCCATTGCATAAATGGCTATAACTCAGTAGGTATTGGGCTAAAATTTGATGAGGTAGTAGCTGAGAGTTATCTGCAACACACGTCACGACAGTAACATCTCACAGAATTGCATGAAAATGAGCAAACCATTATGTAAGAGTTAATTCAAATGGTTTTAAACATAAGATAATCTCAGACTAAAACTCATTAAAAGGCGTTGGGTTGTCTGTATTTCTTTAAAGGGCAGCGAGGCGTTTATTGCTAATGTTGTTATGTTGCATTGAACATGCCTTCTCATGCCCTGCACGGCTGGAATCTCTTTATTTTATTAACCTGTGCCTCCCCTCCTCCACTGCCCAGGCTGTTTCTGGGAACAGACAGTAACTCGGCCAGTTCTCCAGTCAGAGAGACGCCACGCTCGCCTCCCACTGGCAGTTCAGGAGAGAGCATGGACTCGGTCAGCGTGTCGTCCAGCGACTCCAGCAGCCCATCGGACAGCGAGGGACACACAACACCAACCCACGCCTCGGACTCACATCTCCCCCATCAAAACAAGGCAAGGCTGTTATAGAGAGCATTTATAAACTCCATGTAAAAATCTAAAATAATACATTAAAAGTTGAGCGTAGTTAACAGTTTTGCCTAAATGTATGACATTCTTTCTGCCAACACGACAAGTAGTCTATATTTTAAATACCGGTACTTCCTAACCAGAAGTTGTCGTGAGACAAGATTTAGTTTTTTTTTTTTTTTTACATTTTATAATGACAAAGGATCTCATGAACCACTTTACAAATTGCAAATTAAAAATCAAAGTAAAATATCTGTACCGGTAAATGCTTCAATTAGAAAATTAAATTGAGCCACTCATTTGTTTGGGGGGGGGGGAACAAATAAACTCGTGCCTGCAGTATATTTAAACAATTCAGAATGAATGTTGGATCACCAGTAGCACCAGTAGCTGCAGAAAGGTGACGCAATAAATGAAAATACTCATATATTTATTTTTGACTTCCGTCAGTTATCAGAGTCGTCCTCCTGCACTTCGCTCCACTCCATGGACACCACCTCATCCACAGCCAGCGTCTCCATGACTCCTGCCTCCCCCTCCCTCACTGCGCCCCTTTGCACCCACAGACGCTGCGTCTCCCTCATGCCCCTGTCCCCTTACTCCCCGAGCCAAACCCCCACCTACAACACCCAGTCCCAGGACTTGTGCATCATAAGAGTCAGCCTGGAGAACGGCAATGGCAACCTGTACAAGAGCATACTGGTAAATAAACATGTAGTTGTTGGTTTATTCCTGGGGGTGGGGGGTGATGTACATTTTCTGATATGTTTGTTTCCCTAAACAGCTGACCAGTCAAGACAAGACTCCAGCTGTGGTTTCTAGAGCTATGGCGAAGCACAACCTGGAGTTGGAGCCAGAGGAAGGATATGAGCTGGTGCAAGTCATCTCCGAGGAAAAAGGTAAAACGTGTTTTCATTTGAAGTCTCTTTCACTTTTGCCCCTCGGTGCAGCCAAACACACACACTCACTGCTCTTCCCTCACCTTCAGTGGGGGGGTGCGGGGGCGATGATGATTACTGCACAGCTGTTGACCCGTGAAACACCAGTAACGGTTCTTCGTCTTGGTTTTGTAACTTCCAGAGCTGGTGATTCCCGATAACGCCAACGTCTTTTACGCCATGAACACGTCGGCTAACTTTGACTTCCTGCTGCGCGCGCGAGGCTCAGCGCGCCGGCCGGTGCAGCTGCGGAGCCGGTGCAGCACCACTCTCCCTCGGACGCAGTACCGCTCGAGCCTCTCGATCAGACTCAGTAAAGTCACACTGTGACCCTGCAGTCTGCCTTCACACCACTGCAGGCCCAGCAGTGCATGGACTAATAACTAGGAGGACTGAAGGAGGACCTGCTGCGTTTCAGAGGACTCATCCGTGCCTGCTCAGCTTCAACATGGACCAGTGCAACAGTGACCCCTAGTGGCCTTTGCTTTTTACTACAATTTTTTGCACATGTGGGAGCAGCCCAATGCCTAACCTCCACCAGTATTCTGATATTGAAGCAGCTCCTTTGTGATGCGCGTGTAGCCGAAGCTTTCCTTTCCTCAGTCCTAACAGGGCTGAGAGTGGAGCAAGTGTTCAGACCTGTTGCTGATGAATGAATGGACCTCTAACAGTATTCTGAATGATAGAAACTGACTGAACAAAGCTATGACGTCAGCATCCCCCCAGTCATGCATCTTCTGCAGCTCCTGACTGGCTTGTGCACAATGTGCACTGTGTGTGTGTGTGTGTGTGTGTGTGTGCCCTACTCCTTTCATGTTGTGAACCGTGTGACGAATGCACAGTTAAACGCATTCTGATTGGTTCCAGTCCTGTACTTGGTTTTATCAAGTCCATGATGAATACTTCAATGGCCTTAGCTGCCCTCTGTTCAGTGTGTAGAGATGCAGTCTGACATACAGAAATATATTTTCTCACTTTATTTTATTTTTTGAAGGGGAGATGCAGAAAATGACTTATTAGCATCCTACTGAAATTTAAAGTGAAGTGTCTTAAATATTTGTACCTTTTATCTCAGCAATGTATGAACTTTGGAGTTGCACTTGCCAGTTGGTCGAAGAGGATGTGAATATGAAGAACGAATGAATCTGTGCACAGTTTCACTCTCTCTTCACTTAACAAGTTACTATTTTGTTCGTGTTTATTTTTTATTTTTTTTTAACCTTTAACAGAATTCGGACCAGAAATGTATTCTTGTTTTTGAGCGTGCCTACAGCTTTAATAAAACCGTAACAAACTCAGACAGTCTGAAATGACACGACCCATTTTACTGTGATGAATTTGAAAGAACGTGTTATTTTGTGAGGCTCATTTTTTATTTTCCAGCTCAGATAAACATTCACAAAGTCTTGGAGCCGGCTCACGTTGGATGTCAGTCTGACCTGTTCATGTTCCTCGTCTAATATCGCATCGCTCCAGGGAGAACACTTTGGACTCGCGTTAATGTCCCAGTTCCATCTTCACCATTATAATTATTTTTCAAATTGTTGCCATTTCCTGTCTACACTGCCAAAGACTCATGTCCTCCATAAGTAAATAAATTATTGCCATAAAATGAAGTCTTGTTTTTGTTTGTTTGAATGCAGTATTTGAACAAATCACGTGAACCGTTTCCCAGTTCTGTCTCTGTCCCCATGTTCTGTCCCACATGACGGACGACTCGCACACGTCTGTTCCATCTGATTTTATTTGCACCAGACGCTGTTCTGGAACCAGCCCAACTTATTTTGCTGAGTGGAAGACATTTTTGCTGACTTGAATGAAGCAGTCGTGACCTTCCCTTTGTTAGTTCTGATCAGCCTGACCATGTTGTCCCCGCCGGAGGAACTGAAAGAGCAAACTTTAGAGGATGCTGTTTAAAAAACAGGAAAGAATGCAGAAACATGAAAGACGCAACAATATTTTATAAGCCTTTATGAAACAGATGGTCAAGTTTACACGATGGTCACCGGTGGTTCTGCAAAATTAGGATTCATGGCTGAACGTGATGAAACACCCCTCAGCATGCCTTCCTGTTACATCACTGTTGCGGGTGTTTTTAACTTCATGATTAAACAAAAGGACATTTATTTGGACAATTAAAATCTGATTTTAGATATTATAGTTGCAAACTGGGTCTTTCCAAAGGGAGCACCAAAGATGCATGCATTTCCTATTTACTGTGGCAATATGACAACATCCATCCATCATCTTTACCCGCTTCTTGTTTTGTATCACGAGGGTCACTGGTGCCCATATCCAGCGGTCACTGTGTGAGAGGCGGGGGACACCCTGGACAGGTCTCCAGTCCATCACATGGACACAAAGAGACAAACAACCATTCATTCTCTCTATAGAGACAATTTAGAGTTACCAATCAGCCTAACATGCATGTTCTTGGTGTGTGGGAGGAAACTGGAGAAAACCCACGCACAGAGAACATGCCACCCTGAAGGAACCCGGCCAGGATTTGATCCAGCAACCTTCTCATTGAAAGCCAGCAGCTCTTTCACCTGATCCACCGTGCCGCCTGACACAACACTTCACTCACAAATAGACACTGCCTTAACAATGAACATGTTTTCATCAGACAGTTTGACATTTTGACTCCAAGCCAGGTCTCTGAAACTCTGGTGTTAAATTCTGTTGGTCAAACCAAAAATCACTTGAGTTGTAGTTTCTGTTAGATAATACATATACTTTCATCAGCCACTGAAACAACATGAGCTCACACACGATGACAGGAGATTTTTCAAACCAGTTTACTTGCAAGAGTCACAAGGAAGCTTTTACAGATGTCAAAGTTACTTTCTTTGAGCTTCGTCAGTGAGAATCTGTGGTGGCAGGAAGTGATTTATAATGCACAGTTATCAGACAGAGGCGAGGTCAAGACGACCTCGGCTTTCCAGCTTACAGACTCGGAGGAGGCCTTGGAGATCAGGTGCACGGAGCAGGCTCCTCTCTGACAAGACAACTCTAACTCACTCATTACTTTAATGTTAGTTACTGATGAACATCCATAACTTTTACCTAAATTCCCTTGACAGTTTGTTTCCTACTCCAAACACATTCGTCTCCGCTCTGGTGTTACTGGAAGTCTACAGACAAGATGGTGACCCAGCAGTTTTAATTAAGCCACTTATTAAAATACTGTAAAAAAATTAATAAATTGGTGGTACCTACAGTATGGGCGCGTAGGATTTTGTATAAAGTGCTTGTATTTGGATGTGCAGGTGCAGGCGTCTTGTTATTGCTTTAACGCTACAGGGTTTGAATCACTCAAGGTGGAAACATTTTAACAAAAGAAAATGGTTTGATTTAAAGTGAGCGGGAAGTAGAGACTGTTTACATCTGCAGAGGAAAGGAAATGGGGAATGGTGGTTTTCACAGGTGAAAACAGGTAAAAGTCCATTTCCAGCTGTAGTTGTGGAAAGTATCGTACTTTAACTCTGGTGTGTTTCAGAGTCAGTCATAGTCAGAGTCTTTATTGTCATTTGCACCGCATGTGGTACATGTGATGAAAACGAGATTATGCACACAGGGTCCCAGTTACATCCAAAAACAAATGCAAGAGAAAAACAGTAATAACATCTAGGATTAACTAAGAAAAACATCAACTAGTAATACACTAAGCCCTAATGTAGTAGAAAAACATCATTATAAACAGCAGCACGAACATGAGTCTGTATGAGCAGATGGTCACAGATGAACACAGCAACAAGAAAACAGATCAGCATCAGCATGATGTGATATTTTGCAGTGATCATTCTTATTGTTTATTTATTCATGAGTCTAACAGCCTCAGGGTAGAAGCTGTTCCTCAGTCTAGTGGTTCTACATTTGATGCTCCTCAACCTCCGTCCTGAGGGGAGTGGGGCAAAGAGTGAGTGTGCTGGGTGAGTGAGGTCTTTCATGATGCAGGTGGCTCTTTTCCTGCATCTGGAGGTGTAAATGTCTGTGATGGTGGGGAGACTGACTCCAACAGACTTCTGTGCAGCCTTCACCACTCTCTGTAGAGCTTTCCTCTCTGCAACTGTGCAGCCTCCATGCCACACGTTGATGCTGGAGCACAGGATGCTCTCCACTGCACACCTGTAGAAGGAGGTGAGGACTGGGCTGCTCAGACCAGCTCGTCTCAGCCGTCTGAGGAAGTAGAGTCTCTGATGACCTTTCTTGATCAGGCTGGTGGTGTTGTTGCTCCAGCTGAGGTTATCATTCAAGTGTACACCCAAGTATTTGTAGCTGGAGACCACTTCCACTGCAGATCCACTTATGTTCAGTGGGGTGTGGGTGTGTTGTTCCTTCTGAAGTCCACAATCATCTCCTTTGTCTTCTTCACATTCATGTGAAGGTTATTCTCTTTGCACCAGCTCTCCAGGTGTTCCACCTCCTGTCTGTAGCTGGACTCATCATTGTTTGTGATGCATCCCACCACCGCTGTATCATCTGCAAACTTAACAATATGACAGCCTGGATGTGTGGCTGTACAATCATATGTGAGCAGAGTGAACAGAAGAGGGCTCAGCACACATCCTTGAGGAGAGCCAGTGCTGAGGGTAATGGTGGAGGAGGAGAAGTTGTGGATCTTCACGGACTGTGGTCTGTTTGTTAAGAAGTCTAGACCCAGTTACAAATGGAGGGGCTTAGTCCAAGTGTGGATAGTTTGTCTATCAGAGTTTGGGGGATCATGGTGTTGAAGGCAGATGTGAAGTCCACAAAGAGCATGCGCACGTATGAGTCCTTCTGATCCAGGTGGGTGAGAGCAATGTGGACCACAGAGGAGATGGCGTCCTCTGTTGATCGGTTCTCGCGGTATGCATACTGATGAGGATCCTCGTTGATGTTGACGGTTGTCTTGATGTGGGACATGACCAGTTTCTCAAAGCATTTAGCGACTATCGGGGTGAGGGCCACCGGTCTATAGTCATTCAGACCAGTCACTGTGGAGCTCTTTGGGACTGGGATGATGGTGGCGGTCTTCAGGCAGGTGGGAACTGACTCCAGTGCAAGTGAGGTGGTGAAGATGTCAGCCAGCACCTCACAGAGCTGGTCCGCACATTCCTTCAGAACTTTCCCTGGGATGTTGTCTGGTCCGGTTGCTTTATGAGGGTTGATCCTTCTGAGACTGCCTCTCACTTCTGCTGCGGTCACTCTGAGATGCTCTTCATCTGGTGATGAGGTGAGTCTGGTGCTAGCTGGTCTGTTTGGGTCTTCAAAACGTGCATAAAACTTATTGAGGGCATCAGGCAGAGATGGGTCCTTGGGGCATTGTTTGCTCTTGCCTTTGTAATCTGTTATGCATTTGATGCCCTTCCACATGCTCCGTGGGTCTTGTGAGGTGAACTGTCCCTCAATCCTCTGTGCATATGTGGCCTTGGCCTTCTTAATGCCAGCAACCAGCTCTTTCCTGCTCTTTCTCAGTTCCTCTGTGTTTCCAGACTTGAAGGCAGTGTCCCTGGCTGCCAGCAGGGTGCGGACCTCTTTATTTAACCAGGGTTTTGTGTTGGGGTAATATTTAACATATTTTTTTATGGATACATTTTCAGAGCATGTGCTAATATAACCCAGAACTGAGGAAGCATAAAGTTCCAGATCCACTGAGCTCCCATCAGTAGCTGCCTCCCTGAAGATAGACCAGTTTGTATTTTCAAAACAGTCTCTCAGCATGGGGGTGCTACCTTGAAGCCAAACTTTTATCTCTCTTTGTTCCGGCTTAAAGCGTCTGAGTGGGGGAAGCTGTCCTGGGACCAAGATCAAAGAGGAGTGGTCAGAATCTCAGAGCGGTGGGCGTGGCTTCACCGTGTACGCCCCCTTCACATTCGTGTAGACTTGGTCAAGCGTTTTATTTCCTCTTGTTGCTGTGGAAACGTGCTGATTGAAGGTTGGGCGGGAGACTTGTAAATCTACGTGATTGAAGTCACCTGAAACAATGAAGAGCCCCTCTGGATATTTACACTGCAGTGAGCTGAGTAAGTCATAAATTTCTCCCTGGGCGTCATTAGCATTAGCATCAGGCACTATGTAAATAACAGTGATAAGGATCACCGAGTAGTCACAGGGTAGATAATGAGGACGGCACCTTACTGTGATCAA
>JBBPBX010085282.1:0-15120 GCA_038048925.1 Garcialebias charrua
TTTTCCAAGGGAGTCTTGTAAAAAGCGAGATCGCCTGAACAGGGACTTGAACCCTGGACTCCTTAGATTAAAAGTCTGATGCTCTACCGACTGAGCTACCCAGGCTCTAGCATGTCTCTCTGTCTACGTGTGTAGTTCATTCAACCTTTATTCACATAGTTTAGTCTGATTGAGCAAAGAGCAGTCTTTTCCAAGGGAGTCCTGTAAAAAGAGTACATCGCCTGAATAAAGACTTGAACCCTGGACCCTAAGATTAAAAGTTTAATGCTCTACCGACTGAGCTACCCAGGCTCTAGCATGCATCTCTGTCTATGTGTGTAGTTCATTCAACCTTTATTCACATAGATTAGTCTCTTTGAGCAAAGAGCAATATTTTCCAAGGGAGTCCTGTAAAAGGAGCACATCGCCTGAACAGGGACTTGAACCCTGGACCCTCAGATTAAAAGTCTGATGCTCCACCGACTGAGCTACCCAGGCTCTAGCATGTCTCTCTGTCTATGTGTGTAGTTCATTCAACCTTTATTAACATAGATTAGTTTTCCAAGGGAGTCCTGTAAAAGGAGCACATCGCCTGAACAGGGACTTGAACCCTGGACCCTCAGATTAAAAGTCTGATGCTCCACCGACTGAGCTACCCAGGCTCTAGCATGTCTCTCTGTCTATGTGTGTAGTTCATTCAACCTTTATTAACATAGATTAGTCTCATTGAGCAAAGAGCAGTCTTTTCCAAGAGAGTCCTGTAAAAGGATCACATCGCCTGAACAGGGAATTGAACCCTGGACCCTAAGATTAAAAGTCTGATGCTCTACCGACTGAGCTACCCAGGCTCTAGCATACAAATCTTTCTATGTGTGTAGTTCATTCAACCTTTATTCACAT
Organism: Garcialebias charrua; assembly: GCA_038048925.1. Lineage (NCBI taxonomy): Eukaryota > Metazoa > Chordata > Actinopteri > Cyprinodontiformes > Rivulidae > Garcialebias > Garcialebias charrua. The sequence goes on from JBBPBX010085282.1 coordinate 880, forward strand.
AGATTAGTCTCATTGAGCAAAGAGCAGTATTTTCCAAAGGAGTCCTGTTAAACGAGCACATCGCCTGAACAGGGACTTGAACCCTGGACCCTCAGATTAAAAGTCTGATGCTCTACCGACTGAGCTACCCAGGCTCTAGCATGCTTCTGTGTCTATGTGTGTAGTTCATTAAACCTTTATTCACATAGATTAGTCTCATTGAACAAAGAGCAGTCTTTTCCAAGGGAGTCCTGTAAAAGGAACACATTTGCCTGAACAGGGACTTGAACCCTGAGACACATCAGATTAAGAGAGGCATGCAGATGCCTGGGTAGCTCAGTCGGTAGAGCATCAGACTTTTAATCTGAGGGTCCAGGGTTCAAGTCCCTGTTCAGGCGATGTGATCCTTTTACAGGACTCTCTTGGAAAAGACTGCTCTTTGCTCAATAAGACTAATCTATGTTAATAAAGGTTGAATGAACTACACACATAGACAGAGAGACCTGCTAGAGCCTGGGTAGCTCAATCGGTAGAGCATCAGACTTTTAATCTGAGGGTCCAGGGTTCAAGTCCCGTTTTAGGCGATGTGCTCCTTTTACAGGACTCCCTTGGAAAATATTGCTCTTTGCTCAATGAGACTAATCTATGTGAATAAAGGTTGAATGAACTACACACATAGACAGAGAGGCATGCTAGAGCCTGGGTAGCTCAGTCGGTAGAGCATCAGACTTCTAATCTGAGGGTCCAGGGTTCAAGTCCCAGTTCAGGCGATGTGCTCCTTTAACAGGACTCCCTTGTAAAAGAGTGCTTGTGGCTCAATGATACTAACGTCCATAAATAAAGTTTGAATGAACAAGACAGAAAGATAGACAGATATGTATGCTATAGCTTGGGTAGCTCAGTCGGTAGAGCATCAGACTCTTGCTCTGAGAGTCCAGGGTTCAAGCCCATGTTCAGGCGAAGTGCTCCTTTTACAGGACTCAATTGTAAAAGAGTGCTCGTGGCTCAATGAGACCAACATATATAAATAAAGGTTGAATGAACAAGACAGACATTCAGATAGACAGAAACGTGTGCTAGAGCCTGTGTAGCTCAGTCGGTAGAGCATCAGACTCTTAATCTGAGGGTCCAGAGTTTAAGTCCCTGTTCAGGCGATGTGCTCATTTTAAAGGACTCCCTTGTAAAGAGTGCTCGTGGCTCAATGAGACTTACATATATAAATAAAGGTTGAATGAACAAGACAGACAGACAGACAGACAGACAGAAACGTATGCTAGAGCCTGTGTAGCTCAGTCGGTAGAGCATCAGACTCTTAATCTGAGGGTCCAGGGTTTAAGTCCCTGTTCAGGCGATGAGCTCATTTTAAAGGACTCCCTTGTAAAAGAGTGCTCGTGGCTCAATGAGACTAACATATATAAATAAAGGTTGAATGAACAAGACAGACAGACAGACAGACAGATAGACAGAAATGTATCCTAGAGCCTGTGTAACTTAGTTGGTAGAGGATCAGACTCATAATCTGAGTGTCCAGGGTTCAAGCCCCTGTTCAGGTGATGTGCTTCATTTACAAGACTCCCTTGTAAAAGAGTGCTTGTGGCTCAATTATGCTAACATCTATAAATAAAGTTTGAATGAACAAGACAGAAAGATAGACAGATATGTATGCTTTAGCCTGGGTAGCTCAGTCGGTAGAGCATCAGACTCTTGATCTGAGAGTCCAGGGTTCAAGCCCCTGTTCAGGCGATGTGCTCTTTTTATAGGACTCCCTTGTAAAAGAGTGCTCGTGGCTCAATGATACTAACATCTATAAATAAAGTTTGAATGAACAAGACAGAAAGATAGACAGATACGTAATCTTTAGCCTGGGTAGCTCAGTCGGTAGAGCATCAGACTCTTGATCTGAGAGTCCAAGGTTCAAGCCCTTGTTCAGGCGATGTGCTCCTTTTACAGGACTCCCTTGTAAAAGAGTGCTAGTGGCTCAATGAGACTAACGTATATAAATAAAGGTTGAATGAACAAGACAGACAGACAGACAGATAGACAGAAATGTATCCTAGAGCCTGTGTAGCTCAGTCGGTAGAGCATCAGACTCTTAATCTGAGGGTCCAGAGTTTAAGTCTTTGTTCAGGCGATGTGCTCAATTTAAAGGAATCCCTTGTAAAGAGTGCTCGTGGCTCAATGAGACTAACATATATAAATAAAGGTTGAATGAACAAGACAGACAGACAGATAGACAGAAATGTATCCTAGAGCCTGGGTAGCTCAGTCGGTAGAGCATCAGACTCTTAATCTGAGGGTCCAGGGTTCAAGCCCCTGTTCAGGCGATGTGCTCCTTTTACAGGACTCCCTTGTAAAAGAGTGCTCATGGCTCAATGAGACTAACATATATAAATAAAGGTTGAATGAACAAGACAGACAGACAAACAGATAGACAGAAATGTATCCTAGAGCCTGGGTAGCTCAGTTGGTAGAGCATCAGACTCTTGATCTGAGAGTCCAGAGTTTAAGTCCCTGTTCAGGCGATGTGCTCATTTTAAAGGACTCCCTTGTAAAGAGTGCTTGTGGCTCAATGAGACTTACATATATAAATAAAGGTTGAATGAACAAGACAGATAGACAGAAATGTATCCAAAAGCTTGGGTAGCTCAGCCGGTAGAGCATCAGACTCTTAACCTGAGGGTCCAGGGTTCAAGCCCCTGTTCAAGCGATGTGCTCCATTTACAGGACTCCGTCGTAAAAGAGTGCTTGTGGCTCAATCATACTAACATCTATAAATAAAGTTTGAATGAACAAGACAGAAAGATAGACAGATACATATGCTTTAGCCTGGGTAGCTCAGTCGGTAGAGAATCAGACTCTTGATCTGAGAGTCCAAGGTTCAAGCCCTTGTTCAGGTGATGTTCTCCTTTTACAGGACTCCCTTGTAAAAGAGTGCTCGTGGCTCAATGAGACTAACATATATAAATAAAGGTTGAATGAACAAGACAGACAGACAGATAGACAGAAATGTATCATAGAGCTTGGGTAGCTCAGTCGGTAGAGCATCACTCTTAATCTGAGGGTCCAGGGTTTAAGTCCCTGTTCAGGCGATGTTCTCATTTTAAATGACTCCCTTGTAAAAGAGTGTTCTCGGCTCAATGAGACTAACATATATAAATAAAGGTTGAATGAACAAGACAGACAGACAGACAGATAGACAGAAATGTAGCCTAGAGCCTGGGTAGCTCAGTTGGTAGAGCATCAGACTCTTAATCTGAGGGTCCAGGGTTCAAGCCCCTGTTCAGGCGATGTGCTCCATTTACAAGACTCCCTTGTAAAAGAGTGCTTGTGGCTCAATCACACTAACATTGATAAATAAAGTTTGAATGAACAAGACAGAAATATAGACAGATATGTATGCTTTAGCCTGGGTAGCTCAGTCGGTAGAGCATCAGACTTTTTATCTGAGTCCAGGGCTCAAGCCCCTGTTCAGGCGATGTGCTCCTTTTACAGGACTCCCTTGTAAAAGAGTGCTCGTGGCTCAATGATACTAACATCCATAAATAAAGTTTGAATGAACAAGACAGAAAGATAGACAGATATGTATGCTTTAGCCTGGGTAGCTCAGTCGGTAGAGCATCAGACTCTTGATCTGAGAGTCCAGGGTTCAAGCCCCTGTTCAGGCGAAGTGCTCCTTTTACAGGACTCCCTTGTAAAAGAGTGCTCGTGGCTCAATGAGACCAACATATATAAATAAAGGTTGAATGAACAAGACAGACATTAAGATAGACAGAAACGTATGCTAGAGCCTGTGTAGCTCAGTCGGTAGAGCATCAGACTCTTAATCTGAGGGTCCAGAGTTTAAGTCCCTGTTCAGGCGATGTGCTCATTTTAAAGGACTCCCTTGTAAAGAGTGCTCGTGGCTCAATGAGACTTACATATATAAATAAAGGTTGAATGAACAAGACAGACAGACAGACAGACAGACAGAAACGTATGCTAGAGCCTGTGTAGCTCAGTCGGTAGAGCATCAGACTCTTAATCTGAGGGTCCAGGGTTTAAGTCCCTGTTCAGGCGATGAGCTCATTTTAAAGGACTCCCTTGTAAAAGAGTGCTCGTGGCTCAATGAGACCAACATATATAAATAAAGGTTGAATGAACAAGACAGACAGACAGACAGACAGAAAGACAGATAGACAGAAATGTATCCTAGAGCCTGGGTAGCTCAGTCGGTAGAGCATCAGACTCTTAATCTGAGGGTCCAGGGTTCAAGCCCCTGTTCAGGCGATGTGCTCTTTTTACAGGACTCCCTTGTAAAAGAGTGCTCGTGGCTCAATGAGACCAACATATATAAATAAAGGTTGAATGAACAAGACAGACAGACAGACAGACAGACAGATAGACAGAAATGTATCCTAGAGCCTGTGTAGCTTAGTTGGTAGAGGATCAGACTCATAATCTGAGTGTCCAGGGTTCAAGCCCCTGTTCAGGTGATGTGCTTCATTTACAAGACTCCCTTGTAAAAGAGTGCTTGTGGCTCAATTATGCTAACATCTATAAATAAAGTTTGAATGAACAAGACAGAAAGATAGACAGATATGTATGCTTTAGCCTGGGTAGCTCAGTCGGTAGAGCATCAGACTCTTGATCTGAGAGTCCAGGGTTCAAGCCCCTGTTCAGGCGATGTGCTCTTTTTATAGGACTCCCTTGTAAAAGAGTGCTCGTGGCTCAATGATACTAACATCTATAAATAAAGTTTGAATGAACAAGACAGAAAGATAGACAGATACATATGCTTTAGCCTGGGTAGCTCAGTCGGTAGAGAATCAGACTCTTGATCTGAGAGTCCAAGGTTCAAGCCCTTGTTCAGGTGATGTTCTCCTTTTACAGGACTCCCTTGTAAAAGAGTGCTCGTGGCTCAATGAGACTAACATATATAAATAAAGGTTGAATGAACAAGACAGACAGACAGATAGACAGAAATGTATCATAGAGCTTGGGTAGCTCAGTCGGTAGAGCATCACTCTTAATCTGAGGGTCCAGGGTTTAAGTCCCTGTTCAGGCGATGTTCTCATTTTAAATGACTCCCTTGTAAAAGAGTGTTCGTGGCTCAATGAGACTAACATATATAAATAAAGGTTGAATGAACAAGACAGACAGACAGACAGATAGACAGAAATGTAGCCTAGAGCCTGGGTAGCTCAGTTGGTAGAGCATCAGACTCTTAATCTGAGGGTCCAGGGTTCAAGCCCCTGTTCAGGCGATGTGCTCCATTTACAGGACTCCCTTGTAAAAGAGTGCTTGTGGCTCAATCACACTAACATCGATAAATAAAGTTTGAATGAACAAGACAGAAATATAGACAGATATGTTTGCTTTAGCCTGGGTAGCTCAGTCGGTAGAGCATCAGACTTTTTATCTGAGTCCAGGGCTCAAGCCCCTGTTCAGGCGATGTGCTCCTTTTACAGGACTCCCTTGTAAAAGAGTGCTCGTGGCTCAATGATACTAACATCCATAAATAAAGTTTGAATGAACAAGACAGAAAGATAGACAGATATGTATGCTTTAGCCTGGGTAGCTCAGTCGGTAGAGCATCAGACTCTTGATCTGAGAGTCCAGGGTTCAAGCCCCTGTTCAGGCGAAGTGCTCCTTTTACAGGACTCCCTTGTAAAAGAGTGCTCGTGGCTCAATGAGACCAACATATATAAATAAAGGTTGAATGAACAAGACAGACATTAAGATAGACAGAAACGTATGCTAGAGCCTGTGTAGCTCAGTCGGTAGAGCATCAGACTCTTAATCTGAGGGTCCAGAGTTTAAGTCCCTGTTCAGGCGATGTGCTCATTTTAAAGGACTCCCTTGTAAAGAGTGCTCGTGGCTCAATGAGACTTACATATATAAATAAAGGTTGAATGAACAAGACAGACAGACAGACAGACAGACAGAAACGTATGCTAGAGCCTGTGTAGCTCAGTCGGTAGAGCATCAGACTCTTAATCTGAGGGTCCAGGGTTTAAGTCCCTGTTCAGGCGATGAGCTCATTTTAAAGGACTCCCTTGTAAAAGAGTGCTCGTGGCTCAATGAGACTAACATATATAAATAAAGGTTGAATGAACAAGACAGACAGACAGATAGACAGAAATGTATCCAAGAGCCTGGGTAGCTCAGTCGGTAGAGCATCAGACTCTTAATCTGAGGGTCCAGGGTTCAAGCACCTGTTCAGGTGATGTGCTCCTTTTACAGGAATCCCTTGTAAAAGAGTGCTCGTGGCTCCATTAAACAAACATATATAAATAAAGGTTGAATGAACAAGACAGACAGACAGATAGACAGAAATGTATCCTAGAGCCTGTGTAACTTAGTTGGTAGAGCATCAGACTCATAATCTGAGTGTCCAGGGTTCAAGCCCCTGTTCAGGTGATGTGCTTCATTTACAAGACTCCCTTGTAAAAGAGTGCTTGTGGCTCAATGATGCTAACATCTATAAATAAAGTTTGAATGAACAAGACAGAAAGATAGACAGATATGTATGCTTTAGCCTGGGTAGCTCAGTCGGTAGAGCATCAGACTCTTGATCTGAGAGTCCAGGGTTCAAGTCCCTGTTCAGGCAATGTGCTCCTTTTGGACTCCCTTGTAAAAGAGTGCTCGTGGCTCAATGATACTAACATCTATAAATAAAGTTTGAATGAACAAGACAGAAAGATAGACAGATACGTATGCTTTAGCCTGGGTAGCTCAGTCGGTAGAGCCTCACTCTTAATCTGAGGGTCCAGGGTTTAAGTCCCTGTTCAGGCGATGTTCTCATTTTAACACTAGAAGTCCCAGGATTTTCGTCCTCCCCCCAGACGTCCTGAAAGAGGGTCAAAAGACCCTTAGTCCAAACCAACCATTAGTGGGCCATTAGTGGGTCCACATTAGTGGGCCATTAACTGCCTTTTGTTATAAATATGCGTGCACACAACTCAGACACCCCCACCACACCAGACTGCACAAACTGCATTCCAATGTTTCCACCAGGTAAGTAAGACTCTGCTTGCACTTCCCCCCTTAGTCAGAAGAGAGGCCCTGACCTGAATTCACACATAACAGACCCTGAAGTTATCTCACAGTTGAACATTTTGGGACATCCACTGAACGGAAAGCTTTGTCTGCTCCAGAACAATTTTATGCATAAAATTGTCTTATTCTGCTGTGCTGACAATCCTGTAACTTTGATGTTCTGTCAAATAAATTATTTTGCTTACAAGTACTGTCTCTCTCCTTGTCCTTGGCACATGTATATACGGTGCGTGCCGGCACATGCAGGTGGCCCATTGCTGTGTTCTAAAACATGCTTGACCTATTGTTGTCCGTCACCTGACGGACAGACACATGTCACATGACATGAAGTCAACTGACGGACCGACATAGGTCACACGACATGAGGTCAACTGACGGACCGACACAGGTCACATGACATGAGGTCAACTGACGGACCGACAAATGTCACATGACCTGAGGTCAAGTGACGGACCAACACAGGTCACATGACCTGAGGTCAAGTGACAGACCAACACAGGTCACACGACATGAAGTCAACTGACAGACCGACACAGGTCACATGACATGAGATCAAGTGATGGACCGACACAGGTCACATGACCTGAGGTCAAGTGACGGACCGACATAGGTCACATGACCTGAGGTCAACTGACAAAATGACACAAGTCACATGACATGGTCAACTGACGGACCGACACTGGTCACACGACATGAGGTCAACTGACGGACCAACACGGGTCACTTGACCTGAGGTCAACTGACGGACCGACATAGGTCACACAACATGAAGTCAACTGATGGATCGACACTGGTCACTCGACATGAGTTCAACTGACGGACCGACACAGGTCACATGACCTGAGGTCAACTGACGGACCGACATAGGTCACACGACATGAAATCAACTGATGGACCGACACTGGTCACTCGACATGAGGTCAACTGACGGACCGACACAGGTCACACGGCATGAGGTCAACTGACGTACCGACACAGGTCACATGACCTGAGGTCAACTGACGGACCGACACAGGTCACATGACCTGAGGTCAAGTGACGGACCGACATAGGTCACACGGCATGAGGTCAACTGACACAACGACACAGGTCACATGACATGAAGTCAACTGTTGGACCGACACATGTCACACGGCATGAGGTCAACTGACATACCAACACAGGTCACATGACCTGAGGTCAACTGACACAACGACACAGGTCACATGACATGAAGTCAACTGATGGACCGACACAGGTCACACGGCATGAGGTCAACTGACGTACCAACACAGGTCACATGACCTGAGGTCAACTGACACAACGACACAGGTCACATGACATGAAGGCAACTGACGGACCGACACAGGTCACATGACCTGAGGTAAACTGACGGACCGACATAGGTCACATGACCTGAGGTCAAGTGACGGACCAACATATGTAGCCCACTGAAAGGGACCAGGGGATTTAGAAGCCAAGTTCACTTGCGCAAAAAAGCGCAACCTTAGTCAAATTAGTGTGCCCCCTCCTGTGGTGCGCCAGTAATGGCCTTATTTACAAAACAAAAGCGCCTGTTAACAGCTCATTATAGGATGTTAGCTAAAATCCTTCGGGTCACTCGACCCGTCTCTGGGTTCCAAAGGTAGAAATGTTGAATGACCCTTCTCTGGGACTTCTAGTGTTAAAAGTCTGATGCTCTACTGACTGAGCTACCCAGGCTCTAGCATACCTTTCTTTCTATGTGTGTAGTTCATTCAACCTTTATTCACATAGATTAGTCTCATTGCGCAAAGAGCAGTATTTTCCAAAGGAGTCCTGTTAAACGAGCACATCGCCTGAACAGGGACTTGAACCCTGGACCCTCAGATTAAAAGTCTGATGCTCTACAAACTGAGCTACCCAGGCTGTGGCATGCCTCTGTGTCTATGTGTGTAGTTCATTCAACCTTTATTCACATAGATTAGTCTCATTGAGCAAAGAGCAATATTTTCCAAGGGAGTCCTGTAAAAGGAGCACATCGCCTAAACAGGGACTTGAACCCTGGACCCTCAGATTAAAAGTCTGATGCTCTACCGACTGAGCTACCCAGGCTCTAGCAAGTCTCTCTGTCTATGTGTGTAGTTCATTCAACCTTTATTAACATAGATTAGTCTGATTGAGCAAAGAGCAGTCTTTTCCAAGAGAGTCCTGTAAAAGGATCACATCGCCTGAACAGGGACTTGAAACATGGACCCTCAGATTAAAAGTCTGATGCTCTACCGACTGAGCTACCCAGGCTCTAGCATGCCTCTGTGTCTATGTGTGTAGTTCATTCAACCTTTATTCACATAGATTAGTATCATTGAGCAAAGAGCAATCTTTTCCAAGGAAGTCCTGTAAAAGGAGCACATCACCTGAACAGGGACTTGAACCCTGGACCCTCAGATTAAAAGTCTGATGCTCTACCGACTGAGCTACCCAGGCTCTAGCATACCTCTGTGTCTATGTGTGTAGTTCATTCAACCTTTATTCACATAGATTAGTATCTTTGAGAAAAGAGCACTCTTTTCCAAGGGAGTCCTGTAAAAGGAGCACATTGCCTGAACAGGGACATGAAACTTGGACCCTCAGATTAAATGTCTGATGCTCTAATGACTGAGCTACCTAGGATCTAGCATGTTGCTCTGTCTATATGTGTAGTTCATTCAACCTTTATTCAATTAGATTAGTCTAATTGAGCAAAGAGCAGTCTTTTCCAAGAGAGTCCTGTAAAAGGAGCACATCGCCTGAAATGGGACATGAACCCTGGACCCTCAGATTAAAAGTTTGATGCTCTACCGACTGAGCTAACCAGGCTTTAGCATACCTCTCTTTCTATGTGTGTAGTTCATTAAACCTTTATTCACATAGATTAGTCCCACTGAGCAAAGAGCAGTATTTTCCAAAGGAGTACTAGAGCACATCGCCTTAACAGGGACTTGAACCCTGGACGCTCAGATTAAAAGTCTGATGCTCTACCGACTGAGCTACCCAGGCTCTAGCTTGTCTTTGTGTCTATGTGTCTAGTTCATTCAACCTTTATTTACATAGATTAGAATCATTGAGCAAAGAACAGTCTTTTCCAAGGGAGTCCTGTAAAAGGAGCACATCGCCTGAACAGGGACTTGAACCCTCAACCCTCAAATTAAAAGTCTGATGCTCTACAGACTGAGCTACCCAAGCTCTAGCATGCCTCGCTGTCTATATGTGTAGTTCATTCAACCTTTATTCACATAGATTAGTCTCATTGAGCAAAAAGCAAACTTTTCCAAGGGAGTCCTGTAAAAGGAGCACATCGCCTGAACAGTGACTTGAACCCTGGACCCTCAGATTAAAAGTCTGATGCTCTACTGACTTAGCTACCCAGGCTGTAGCATGCCTCTTGGTCTATGTGTGTAGTTCATTTAACCTTTATTCACGTAGATTAGTCTAATTGAGCAAAGAGCAGTCTTTTCCATGTGAGTCCTGTAAATAGAGCATATCGCCTGAACAGGGACTTGAACCTTGGACCCTCAGATTAAAAGTCTGATGCTCTACCGACTGAGCTACCCAGGCTCTAGCATGCCTCTGTGTCTATGTGTGTAGTTCATTCAACCTTTATTCACATAGATTCTTCTCATTGAGCAAAGAGCAATCTTTTCCAAGGGAGTCCTGTAAAAGGAGCACATCGCTTGAACAGGGACTAGAACCCTGGACCCTCAGATTAAAAGTCTGATGCTTTACCGGCTGAGCTACCCAGGCTCTAGCATGCTTCTGTGTCTATGTGTGTAGTTCATTAAACCTTTATTTACATAGATTAGTCTAATTGAGCAAAGAGCAGTCTTTTCCAAGGGAGTCCTGTAAAAGGAACACATCGCCTGAACAGGGACTTGAACCCTGGACCCTCAGATTAAAAGTCTGATGCTCTACCGACTGAGCTACCTAGGCTCTAGCACGCCTCTCTGTCTATGTGTGTAGTTCATTCAACCTTAATTCACATAGATTAGTATAATTGAGCAAAGAGCAAACTTTTCCAATGGAGTCCTGTAAAAGGAGCACATCGCCTGAACAGGGACTTGAACCCTGGACCCTCAGATTAAAAGTCTGATGCTCTACCGACTGAGCTACCCAGGCTCTAGCATGCCTTTCTGTCTATGTGTGTAGTTCATTCAACCTTTATTCACATAGATTAGTATCTTTGAGAAAAGAGCACTCTTTTCCAAGGGAGTCCTGTAAAAGGAGCACATTGCCTGAACAGGGACATGAACCTTGGAACCTCAGATTAAATGTCTGATGCTCTACTGACTGAGCTACCCAGGCTCTAGCATGCCTCGCTGTCTATATGTGTAGTTCATTCAACATTTATTCACATAGATTAGTCTCATTGAGCAAAAAGCAAACTTTTCCAAGGGAGTCCTGTAAAAGGAGTACATCGCCTGAACAGTGACTTGAACCCTGGACCCTCAGATTAAAAGTCTGATGCTCTACTGACTGAGCTACCCAGGCTCTAGCATGCCTCTTTGTCTATGTGTGTAGTTCATTTAACCTTTATTCACATAGATTAGTCTAATTGAGCAAAGAGCAGTCTTTTCCATGTGAGTCCTGTAAAAAGAGCACATCGCCTGAACAGGGACTTGAACCCTGGACCCTCAGATTAAAAGTCTGATGCTCTACCGACAGAGCTACCCAGGCTCTAGCATGCCTCTGTGTCTATGTGTGTAGTTCATTCAACCTTTATTCACATAGATTAGTATCATTGAGCAAAGAGCAATCTTTTCCAAGGGAGTCCTGTAAAAGGAGCACATCGCCTGAACAGGGACTTGAACCTTGGACCCTCAGATTAAAAGTTTGATGCTCTACCGACTGAGCTACCCAGACTCTAGCATACCTCTCTGTCTATGTGTGTAGTTCATTCAACCTTTATTCACATATTTTAGTATCATTGAGCAAAGAGCAATCTTTTCCAAGGGAGTCCTATAAAAGGAGCATATCGCCTGAACAGGGACTTGAACCCTGGACCCTCAGATTAAAAGTCTGATGCTCTACTGACTGAGCTACCCAGGCTCTAGCATACCTTTCTTTCTATGTGTGTAGTTCATTCAACCTTTATTCACATAGATTAGTCTCATTGCGCAAAGAGCAGTATTTTCCAAAGGAGTCCTGTTAAACGAGCACATCGCCTGAACAGGGACTTGAACCCTGGACCCTCAGATTAAAAGTCTGATGCTCTACCGACTGAGCTACCCAGGCTCTAGCATGCCTCTCTGTCTATGTGTGTAGTTCATTCCACCTTTATTCACATAGATTAGTCTCATTGAGCAAAGAGCAATATTTTCCAAGGGAGTCCTGTAAAAGGAGCACATCGCCTAAACAGGGACTTGAACCCTGGACCCTCAGATTAAAAGTCTGATGCTCTACTGACTGAGCTACCCAGGCTCTAGCATACCTTTGTGTCTATGTGTGTAGTTACTTAAACCTTTATTCACATAGATTAGTCTCATTGAGCAAAGAGCAGTCTTTCCAAGGGAGTCCTGTAAAAGGAGCAAATTGCCTGAACAGGGACTTGAACCCTGGACCCTCAGACTTAAAGTCTGATGCTCTACCGACTGAGCTACCCAGGCTCTAGCATGCCTCTCTGTCTATGTGTGTAGTTCATTCAACCTTTAGTTACATAGATTAGTCTAATTGAGCAAAGAGCAGTCTTTTCCAAGAGAGTCCTGTAAATGGAACACATCGTCTGAACAGGGACTTGAACCCTGGACCCTCAGATTAACACTAGAAGTCCCAGGATTTTCGACCTCCCCCCAGAAGTCCTGAAAGAGGGTCAAAAGACCCTTAGTCCAAACCAACCATTAGTGGGCCATTAGTGGGTCCACATTAGTGGGCCATTAACTGCCTTTTGTTATAAATATGCGTGCACACAACTCAGACACCCCCACCACACCAGACTGCACAAACTGCATTCCAATGTTTCCACCAGGTAAGTAAGACTCTGCTTGCACTTCCCCCCTTAGTCAGAAGAGAGGCCCTGACCTGAATTCACACATAACAGACCCTGAAGTTATCTCACAGTTGAACATTTTGGGACATCCACTGAACGTAAAGCTTTGTCTGCTCCAGAACAATTTTATTCATAAAATTGTCTTATTCTGCTGTGCTGACAATCCTGTAACTTTGATGTTCTGTCAAATAAATTATTTTGCTTACAAGTACTGTCTCTCTCCTTGTCCTTGGCACATGTATATACGGTGCGTGCCGGCACATGCAGGTGGCCCATTGCTGTGTTCTAAAACATGCTTGACCTATTGTTGTCCGTCACCTGACGGACAGACACAGGTCACATGACATGAAGTCAACTGACGGACCGACATAGGTCACACGACATGAGGTCAACTGACGGACCGACACAGGTCACATGACATGAGGTCAACTGACGGACCGACAAAGGTCACATGACCTGAGGTCAAGTGACGGAACAACACAGGTCACATGACCTGAGGTCAAGTGACAGACCAACACAGGTCACACGACATGAAGTCAACTGACAGACCGACACAGGTCACATGACATGAGATCAAGTGATGGACCGACACAGGTCACATGACCTGAGGTCAAGTGACGGACCGACATAGGTCACATGACCTGAGGTCAACTGACAAAATGACACAAGTCACATGACATGGTCAACTGACGGACCGACACTGGTCACACGACATGAGGTCAACTGACGGACCAACACGGGTCACTTGACCTGAGGTCAACTGACGGACCGACATAGGTCACACAACATGAAGTCAACTGATGGATCGACACTGGTCACTCGACATGAGTTCAACTGACGGACCGACACAGGTCACATGACCTGAGGTCAACTGACGGACCGACATAGGTCACACGACATGAAATCAACTGATGGACCGACACTGGTCACTCGACATGAGGTCAACTGACGGACCGACACAGGTCACACGGCATGAGGTCAACTGACGTACCGACACAGGTCACATGACCTGAGGTCAACTGACGGACCGACACAGGTCACATGACCTGAGGTCAAGTGACGGACCGACATAGGTCACACGGCATGAGGTCAACTGACACAACGACACAGGTCACATGACATGAAGTCAACTGTTGGACCGACACATGTCACACGGCATGAGGTCAACTGACATACCAACACAGGTCACATGACCTGAGGTCAACTGACACAACGACACAGGTCACATGACATGAAGTCAACTG
>JBBPBX010085283.1:0-15120 GCA_038048925.1 Garcialebias charrua
GACTTATACGTCGATTTTTCCAACATTTTGGTCATAATGTGACTTTGGTCAAAAGCTCCAAAAATGGTGCAGTACCAGTTTCGGCCGCTATGGGCGCTAAGAAACCCTTTATAGTACCTACACTGTTGACATCTGCCTGGTCCAAAAATGGTGCAGTGACACAGAAGATGAAGACTTCAATGGTTTTGAATAAATAAATAAAAACCATAAAATAAATACAGTATCTGTTTCTGTCATCATTTTAAACTGAGACACGTTTTTTACTGTAATGTCAGCTAATAAAAATATATTTTTATGTGTTTATCTTTAAAGATAAATGATGAAAGACACAAAATATACAAAAATTATGTTCATTTATTAATGAAAAGTTCAACTAAGACACATCAAACAAAATACTGTAGTTTTTATGTGATAATCTTGTCAAAAGTCCTTCCAAACAATTTGGCAGCCAGTCCAAAATAATGTTCATTTATTAATGAAAAGTTCAACTAAGACACATCAAACAAAATACTGTAGTTTTTATGTGATAATCTTGTCAAAAGTCCTTCCAAACAATTTGGCAGCCAGTCCAAAATAATGTTCATTTATTAATTAAGACACATCAAACAAAATACTGTAGTTTTTATGTGATAATCTTGTCAAAAGTCCTTCCAAACAATTTGGCAGCCAGTCCATTTTGGGCAAAACACCAGTTCACGTGAGGTGCGACCTATAGGCCGGTGCGACTTATAGGCCGGTGCGACTTATACGTTGATTTTTCCATTTAATTGGGCATAATTAGGTTGGTGCGACGTATACTCCGGTGCGACTTATACGTCGGCAAATACGGTAGGTTTTCCCTTGTTTTAAACACTTGGTTCTCAACCTTTTTAATAGTAGTTTGTTATCTGGAGTAGTCCCTGCTAATTTTAAACATGGTGCAGCCCCTGTTAAAAAAAACGGTCTTGATCCCACTGTGTTGGGGAATTTTAGGCCCATCTCTAAGCTTCTCCTCCTGTCAAAAATCTTGGAAAAAATTGTTTATGCTCAGTTAAAATCATTCTGGGATAAACATGACATCATGGATGTGTTCCAGTCTGGATTTAAAACTCTCCATAGCACAGAGTCAGCTCTGCTGAGAGTTTTTAATGACATCCTTCTGTCATGTGACTCGGGTGATCATGTGATCCTTGTGTTATTGGATTTAACTGCTGCGTTTGACACAGTGGACCACAGCATTTTATTGTCACGTCTACAGCACCAAGTAGGCGTCGGTGGGACTGCTCTGGAGTGGTTGGGGTCCTATCTGGCTGACAGAACATTTTCTGTAAAAATTGCTGGGTTTGAATCATTTTCTGCTCCTTTGTCATGTGGCGTACCTCAGGGATCAATTTTAGGGCCTTTGCTTTTTCTTTCTCTGTCTCTCTATCTTGGAGTCAGCCAGTCCTCACTTGCACATCTGCAGCTGGTGCAAAATGCTGCTGCACGTCTTTTAACTGGAACACGCAAAAGAGAGCACATCACACCTGTCCTGGTTTCTCTCCACTGGCTGCCCATGTATTTTAGAGTTCATTTTAAAATTCTTTTGTTTGTTTTTAAGGTTTTAAACAGCCATGCCCCACCTTATTTGGCAGAGCTTCTACACCATTACACTCCATCCCGGTCACTCAGGGCTGCTGACCAGCTGCTCTTGGTCATTCCAAAGAGTAAGAGGAAGCTTCGAGGAGCATAGGCGTAGATCCTGGGGAGGTCAGGGGGGTCCGGACCCCCCCAATCTTGGGGAAATATAGATCTGTCCCCCCCAATAATTCAATAAAGGAAACAGTGTCTTTAAACAATATAAATATAAAAAGGCAAAAAAAGAGAGAAATCCGCCATTATTCTAAGAAAGAAAAAAAAGGAAATGTTGCTGCCCCCCCCCCCCTTCTCTATTGGCAAATGGTTTAGTCCAATGTTTACAAGGAACAACAACAGCACCGGAGTCATAGCAGAGCCGCTGGGTGGGAGTGAGCTGCAGCACAAAATATTAACTTCCAGTAAGTAGCTACTTAAAACATTGGTGACAGTGACTGGGAGGAAAAGGTCTTTCACAGTGTTGACAAGTGTGTCTGTGTCTCATTAGTGGCTGTAGCAACAGCAAAACGCAACGAGGAGCGACACTTCATCAGCTAACACGCTAGCTTCAATGCTAACTAGCTCCCTGGTGGCTCTGCAACAGACAGAAGAATGTCAGCGCATCTTGGAGCAGGATGGATTCACATTCATCACATTTTCAGGTGTGGAGCTCTTGAAAAAAGTAATGATAAAATATGTGAAAGATAATTAATTTAAAAGGAGTAATTAATTAATTTAAAAGGATAATTTAAATAAATTGTTAAATCTAGAAAAAACTAATTACATGATATTCAGTAATAAAAAGAAAACTGTTGATGCTCCACTCAAAATTGAGGGTGTTGAGATTTGTAGAGTGAGTGAGGTGAAGTTTTTGGGTGTTATCATTGATGACAAACTGACATGGAAACAACACATAAATTCTGTAAGAATAAAAATAGCTAAATCGATTGCAGTACTGTACAAAGTCAGAGACCTATTGAATGATAAAGCTCTGTATTTGTTGTATAACACAATCATTGTTCCACACTTAATCTATTGTATTGATGTTTGGGGGAATGCGTGTAAAACAATCACAAAGCCTATTTTTGTATTACAGAAAAGAGCTGTAAGAATTATCACTAGAAAACATTACCGTCATCCATCAAGTACATTATTTTATCAACTGAAGTTATTGAAGTTCCATGATTTGGTAGACTATAATATTTTATCAGTTATGTATAGGGCTCAAAATAATGCATTACCTTTAAATATCCAAATGCATTTTGTTAAAAGACAAAGTTGTTATAATCTTAAGGGGACAGAGATGTTTGTAAAACCACAATTCAGAACTAGTTTGAAGGGACGTTCTACCTCAATCCAGGGAATTAGATTATGGAATGGCTTGGAGAATGTAGTTAAAAATGCCAAGTCAATGTTTACATTTAAGAAAATGATCAAAACGAATGTGTTAAAAAAATATATGAAATAGCGTAATGTGTATTGTATTAGTTAGAAAATTAGAAAGAGTTAGTCATTTTGTACTGTTGGTTGAAGATTATTATTGTTTAATCTGATTGTTGGAAAAAAGGGGCAGATATAATAAGATTTATTCTTCTTTCTGCTACCTTTCATTTTTTTATATTTTGTACATTATCATTTATGGGATTGTCTTGTATTGTTTCTTTTGTAAAAAAAAATGAACAAATTTAATAAACATAAACATAAACATAAAAGGAGTAGAGAAGATGTAATGATTAGTTAAAATTATTTTATATGTGTAGCACTTTGTTGCAGCTGTGGTTGTTTTAAAGGGCTTATAAATAAATTATTATTATAAAAAATGTTGAGGATCAATACTTATGTCACATGATTAATTAAAAAATGTCACTGTTTATTATATTACAGTACATTATTGATAAAGGAGCCAAGATGGTGTAGTGGCAGGGCTTTCGACTTGGGACCCGAAGGACACGGGTTCGCGCCCCGGCCACTACACACCTTGGGGTGTCTATGAGTGCACACCTAATTCTCCAGCTCCCCGGGCGCTTTCTGGCTGCTCACTGCACCACCTGGTGGTGGTTGGGTTAAATGCAAAGACGAATTTCGTCTGTGTATGGGAAACATACACAGATGACAGACAAAGACATTATTATTATTATTATTATTATTATTATTATTATTATTATTATTTTGTATCTTCAACTGGAAGATTTTATTTTAATAAGTTCTTAAAAATGCTACAGATAAATGTAAAAGGCATATTTTGAATGAATGTTACAAACGTGTTCATTTCTACAAAACAGTTAATAAAATATTTATAAAATACAATGAATTTAATAATAATAATAATAATAATTGTCTAATCTTGTCATCTGCGTATGTTTCCCATACACAGACGAAATTCGTCTCTGCATTTAACCCAACCACCTACCAGGCGGTGCAGTGAGCAGCCATAGAAGGCGCTCGGGGAGCTGGAGAAATAGGTGTGCACTCATAGACACCCCAAGATGTGTAGTGGCCGGGACGCGAACCCGCGTCCTTCGGGTCCCAAGTCAAACGCCCTAACCACTACACCATCTTCAAATGCAGATTGAGTTTAACATAAAATAAATAGTTGCCCCATTGTTTAGGACTGGAACCAATCTCAGCTGCTTTTGTGTGAAGGCAGGGGACACCCAGGACAGGTCACCAGAGACACCCAGGACACGTCTCCAGTCCATCACAGAGACAGACAAAGAGACAAACAACCATCCACACTCCCAGTCAAAGCTAAGAACAATTTACATTTGCACAGAAGAGCCAAAAAATTATTCAAACTGAGGACTCAAGTTCTTGATTGAGAGTTCTAATCACTACTGGTAATTATCAATAATAATTGATCATATTTACCAAGCTAAATCATTGTGTGGAGTCTTTAATAATACAGACCAGATCAGATGTGATCAGGCAGTCATATATTCACATGTATGTAAATGTATTATTATTATTATTACTGTAATTAAAGTTGAACCATGCAAATTTGTTTGGAACGAACAAGTGGACCTTTGTGTCTCTTGGTCCCACTGAAGTAGCTCTCACGCCAAAATTACACCACACGCGTTGCGGCTCCGCCCCGCTCCGGTCCGACCTCCGCAGCAAATACGCACCCTTTATAATCAATGACAGAATTTACACTGGCTCCGCACGGCGGCGGTGAGCTGCGGCGAGCGGACGGCAGTCCGTCAAAATTAGAAATTTTTCTATTTCTGCCGGACGCCGGAGCTGTGCCGGAGTCAACTTTTGAAGATTACGTCGCACCAACAGGAAAAGGAACGAGCACAACATCCGTATTTACAAAATAAAATCACCACGGGCGGACTAATCCTAGCTCTATACGGATTTATTTGTACAAAAATGCTGTCAAACTATCATTTATGACTATTCTATGACTAAACTATTATATTTATGACTATGACTACGCCTACAAACGCAATACAAGAAATAAATAAATAAAAAAGTATTTTATTCTGAAATGTAAACATCACTTCCTGTTGCTCAAACCATGTAGCTCATTTACGAGAGAAGATCAAGGCAGCAGTCTCTCTACAGTTGTTCTCCTTCTTCCACCGAATGAATTGTTTTGTTCTGACTTACTTATTTATCACTTGATTTATCGCGCGATCTCGCACGTGTCTCGGAGCGGCGCATCCAGGCGGACCTGAGCGGAGCGGAGGCAGTGGGCTTTGGACTCGCTCAGCTGCGACCTGCGGACCGGAGCGGGGCGGAGCCGCGTGTGGTGTAATTTTGGGGTCAGTCTCAAAAAGTTTGGTGACCCCTGCATTAAAGTATTTCTTCTCCTTGAAAACTGTTTTCTTTTTAAGCTTTAAGATTTTGGGAAGGTGTGGTACCAGATTATCAGTGACACTGACCACAGCAATCTATGAATACAAGCCAAACTGAAATTTAAACAATATTTAGAGGGGACCTATTTTGCAAAATTCTCATTTTGCCACTTGTCATTTTGACAAGTGGCAAAGATTGAACACATAATTTTTTTTACAAGAGTAATGAGTGTCACTATTGTACTGATTAATAGTAGTATTAAGACTACTAAATACATGCCATTTAAATCAATA
Source organism: Garcialebias charrua (assembly GCA_038048925.1). Classification (NCBI taxonomy): domain Eukaryota; kingdom Metazoa; phylum Chordata; class Actinopteri; order Cyprinodontiformes; family Rivulidae; genus Garcialebias; species Garcialebias charrua. The sequence continues at coordinate 5,688 of JBBPBX010085283.1, forward strand.
TTATTGCTGATTATTCTACATAGTATATGCATGCAGTTTGGATAAACTTCCCTCTGTACATTTTGCATTACATTTCACTGTAACTTTGCCGACCCCCCCAAAATTGCTCTTAAAAAATGTCCCCGTTTATGGTCCCCCCCAATAATGAGATGAAATCTACGCCCTTGTCGAGGAGACAGGGCCTTCTCTGTTATGCCGGGTACCCACCTAAATTGTCAGAACGCTCCTGCCGCCCCCTTTTGGCCGCTTGTCACTGATGCCGGGTACCCCCTGGGACGCGTCTGATGACGCGCACTAGGGGGAGGCAGAGGGTCATCAGTTGTTGTGTTTTCATGCTGCTGGCAGATAAAATCAGCAGCACGTGACCCCCGCTCCTACTGGAGTGGGTTTTCTACAAGCCGAACTGCAGCTCAGACAGTCTTTGTTGAGATTAAAACGTTTTTTTATGTTTGGGGTGATCGTACGCTGAGCGGACAGCAGCAACTGTTTAAAATGCCAAGATTCTTACCGGAGTCTGGTTCCAATTCATGGAGGCTGATGAGGTAAGTTTAAAAAGTCCAAAAAAAGTCCCGTTGTCATTGCGTCATCACATAGCAGAGGCTCTCCCGATTGTTTGCTGGACGCGTCGAGCAACGTCAAGCCGCAAAAACATCAACTTTTGAGACTTTGGCGGCTCGACGCTGCTCAACGCGTAGGTTGTTTTGGACACGCGCGTGCGTGGAAAGGAACTGCCACGTGCCGGCGCGCCGCTTCAAAAACTCAAAACGCGTCGCTTCACGGTTCGCCGCGCCTCGACGCGTATCCACATAGACTTTCAATGTAAACCGGCCGCTTCAGCCGCCCGACACGGGTCCGGTGGGTAACCGGCATAAGTGCCCCTAAGTTATGGAATGCTTTGCCTTTACACATTCGACAGGCCCCCTCACTGTCCATTTTTAAAACCTGTTTGAAAACTCATCTATATTCATTGGCCTTCAACCCAACTGAGACTTGATTTTACTTCATTTTTTTATTGATTTTACCTGTTTAACTTGTCATTTTATTGCATTTTAAATTACCGGTAGTTTTTAGTTAATAATAATAATAATAATTAATTCAATTTATAACGCACTTTTCATTACTGAAAATCTCAAAGTGCTACACATATATTGAATGCTACACACATTCATAAACCGGTGGCGGCAGACTACCATGCAAGGTGCTTTCCAGTCCTACCGGGAGCAACTCAGGGTTAAGTGTCTTGCCCAAGGACACAACGACACATGGTGCGGGTCCCGGGAGTCGAACCGCCAACTTTCCGATCGGGAGACGACTGCCATTACCACTACACCACGGCCGCCCAGTTCACTGTGTGTTAGTTTTGTAGCTCTGTTTTTATGCTTTCTTTTATCTTGTTTGTATCTGATGTTCAGCACTTTGTTTCAGCTGTGGCTGTGTTAAAGCGCTTTATAAATAAAGCTGATGATGATGATGAAGTACGGTAGTTTTAAGCACCTGTTGCGATATACTTGAGTATTACAACGTGGAGTCAGTGCCGGTAGAGTCAGCCACATCAAATTGCCTGACCTCTGCTGTCAACACAACAGCTATTGTCAAAAAGGCCGAACAGAGGCTTAACCCCCTGAAGCACCTGAAAAGGCCAGGACTACTACTGTACTCACATCCCCATCTCATGACTTTTTACAGAGAAACTGCGGACTCCGCTGACATACACCCTCATCGCTTCGTTCAGTAGTAATGTTGCCAAGTTCACTTATTATAGCGACTTTAGGCTTGTTTTTGTGTAAAGCCGCTTGCAAATCTTGTGAGTCACAGTTTTTGGGCTTGTTTTTCTACGTGAAGTTGCTTATTTGGGCTTGACTTTCTTTCCAAGTGAAACCAGTTGATTATCTCCCAGTGCTGCACAATAAAGCCAAAGACGAGTGGTAGTAGGTAGTTTGTCCCTTCCAAGCCCCCGTTTCTTGTTTATCGCTCTGACCAAGTTGGCGAGGTGACAGGCGCACACCCAAACAAACACTCATACTGTGGCCGACCACTAGGGGGCTCCACTCACACGCAGATGTCAGGATGTTTTGGTTTTAATAATACAGGGAGTCCTCGACTTACGACTGAGATCCGTTCCTACGCGGCAGCGTGAATGGAATTTCGACGTAAGTCGGAACCAGACCCGGCTGCCGAAACAATTCAAAGGGGGGGGGGCATTCTATTTTTTCAAGGGGGCATATTTTTTTCAACAAACATTTTATTTGCTTCAAGTTGAACAGCGGCTAAAGGGGTTGGGTGCATTGTGGAATGGGTGGTGGCCGAGGGCGGGGACCCTGGCGGTCTGATCCTCGGCTACAGAAGCTGGCCATTGGGACATGGAATGTCACCTCTCTGGTGGGGAAGGAGCCTGAGCTAGTGTGTGAGGTTGAGAGGTTCCGGCTAGAAATAGTCGGACTCACCTCAACGCATGGCTCTGGCTCTGGAACCAGTTTCCTTGAGAGGGGTTGGACACTCTTCCACTCTGGAGTTGCCCCTGGTGAGAGGCGCCGAGCAGGAGTGGGCATACTTGTTGCCCCCCATCTTGGTGCCTGTACGTTGGGGTTCACCCCGGTGAACGAGAGGGTAGCCTCCCTTCGCCTACGTGTGGGGGGACGGGCTCTGACTGTTGTTTGTGCCTATGCGCCGAACGGCAGCGCAGATTACCCACCCTTTTTGGAGTCCTTGGAGGGGGTATTGGAGGGTGCGCCTCCTGGGGACTCCCTTGTTCTGCTGGGGGACTTCAACGCTCACGTGGGCAATGACAGTGAGACCTGGAGGGGTGTGGTTGGGAGGAACGGCCCCCCTGATCTGAACCCGAGTGGTGTTCTGTTGTTGGACTTCTGTGCTCGTCATGGATTGTCCATAACGAACACCATGTTCAGGCATAAGGGTGTCCATATGTGCTCTTGGCACCAGGACACCCTAGGTCGCAGTTCGATGATCGACTTTGTTGTCGTCTCATCTGATCTGCGGCCGCATGTCCTGGACACTCGGGTGAAGAGAGGGGCGGAGCTGTCAACTGACCACTACCTGGTGGTGAGTTGGCTCCGATGGTGGGGGAGGATGCCGGTCAGACCTGGCAGACCCAAACGTATTGTGAGGGTCTGCTGGGAACGTCTGGCAGAGTCTCCCGTAAGACGGAGCTTTAACTCCCACCTCCGGGAGAGCTTTGAACACGTTCCGAGGGAGGCGGGGGACATTGAGCCCGAGTGGGCCATGTTTCGCGCCTCTATTGTCGAGGCAGCTTATCGGAGTTGTGGCCGCAAGGTTGTTGGTGCCTGTCGTGGTGGCAACCCTCGAACCCGGTGGTGGACACCGGCGGTGAGGGATGCTGTCAAGCTGAAGAAGGAGTCCTATTGGGCCTTTTTGGCCTGTGGGACCCCGGAAGCAGCAGATAGGTACCGGCAGTCCAAGCGGCATGCGGCTCGGGTGGTTGCTGAGGCAAAAACTCGGGCGTGGGAGGAGTTCGGAGAGGCCATGGAGAATGACTTCCGTACGGCTTCGAGGCGATTCTGGTCCACCATCCGGCGTCTCAGGGGGGGAAAGCGGTACGCGACCAACACCATTTATGGTGGGGATGGCGTGCTGTTGACCTCAACTCGGGATGTTGTGAGTCGGTGGGCGGAATACTTCGAAGACCTCCTCAATCCTACTGGCACGTCTTCCACTGAGGAAGCGGAGCCTGGGGACTTTGGGTCGGGCTCTCCAATCTCTGGTGCTGAGGTCGCCGAGGTGGTTAAAAAGCTCCGCGGTGGCAAGGCTCCGGGGGTGGATGAGATTCGTCCTGAGTTCCTTAGGGCTCTGGATGTTGTGGGGTTGTGTTGGCTTACGCGACTCTGCAATATCGCGTGGACATCGGGGGCAGTTCCCTTGGATTGGCAGACTGGGGTGGTGGTTCCCCTATTCAAAAAGGGGGACCGTAGGGTGTGTTCCAACTATAGAGGGATCACACTCTTAAGCCTCCCTGGTAAGGTCTATTCAGGGGTTCTGGAGAGGAGGGTCCGTCGGATAGTCGAACCTCGGATTCAGGAGGAGCAGTGTGGTTTTCGTCCTGGTCGTGGAACACTAGACCAGCTCTACACCCTCAACAGGGTCCTGGAGGGTGCGTGGGAGTTTGCCCAACCAGTTTACATGTGCTTTGTAGACTTGGAAAAGGCATTCGACCGCGTCCCTCGGGGGGTTCTGTGGCGGGTACTCCGGGAGTATGGGGTACCAGGCCCATTGATATGGGCTGTTAGGTCCCTGTACGACCGGTGTCAGAGCTTGGTCCGCATTGCCGGCAGTAAGTCAGGCTCGTTTCCGGTGAGAGTTGGACTCCGCCAAGGTTGCCCTTTGTCACCGATTCTGTTTATAACTTTTATGGACAGAATTTCTAGGCGCAGCCAAGGTGTTGAGAGGATCCGTTTTGGTGGCCTTAGAATCGCTTCTCTGTTTTTTGCAGATGATGTGGTCCTATTGGCTTCATCAGCTCGTGATCTACAGCTTTCGCTGGAGCGGTTTGCAGCTGAATGTGATGCGGCCGGGATGAGGATCAGTTCCTCCAAATCCGAGGCCATGGTCTTGAGCCGGAAAAGGGTAGCATGCCCTCTCCGGGTCGGGGAGGAGGTCCTGCCCCAAGTGGAGGAGTTTAAGTATCTCGGGATCTTGTTCACGAATGAGGGAAAACTGGAGCGTGAGATCGATAGGCGGATAGGTGCAGCGTCCGCAGTGAAGCGGGCGCTGTACCGGTCTGTCGTGGTGAAGAGAGAGCTGAGTCAAAAGGCAAAGCTCTCAATTTACCGATCGATCTACGTTCCCACCCTCATCTATGGTCATGAGCTTTGGGTTATGACCGAAAGAACAAGATCTCGGATACAAGCGGCTGAAATGAGTTTTCTCCGCAGGGTGGCTGGACTCTCCCTTAGAGATAGGGTGAGAAGCTCAGTCATCCGGGAGGGACTCGGAGTAGAGCCGCTGCTTCTCCACATCGAGAGGAGCCAGTTGAGGTGGCTCGGGCATCTGGTTAGGATGCCTCCTGGACGCCTCCCTGGTGAGGTGTTCCGGGCATGTCCCACCGGGAGGAGACCCAGAGGAAGACCCAGGATACGCTGGAGGGACTATGTTTCTCGGCTGGCCTGGGAACGCCTTGGGATTCCCCCAGAGGAGCTGCTCCAAGTGGCTGGGGAGAGGGAAGTCTGGGCCTCCCTACTTAGGCTGCTACCCCCGCGACCCGACCCCGGATAAGCGGAAGAAAATGGATGGATGGATGGATGAACAGCGGCTCTGTGACCACTTCTAATACAGTGCTGTGAAGAAACAATCTCAATAAAATCACAAAATCTAAACAAACAAAAAAAAGAACAAGACAACCCAACCTGTAGTGCTGTGTTAATTCAATTAAAAGTCAAACATAAACATAAACATACAGTGATAAATATAAGCACTAGTGTCAGGCTGAACACTGTGACTGAAGTGAACATTCATGCTAGCTGAGCTGACGATATAACAATTCCATCACATAACACAGCTGAGTGTAGGTTGCATTAGAACAGTCATCAAGTGATCTTGGCAACTTCACACTCAGCAAAACCTGTTGCAGCACTAACTCTCAGCATCACAAAACAGTTATGCAAGATTAATGTTATGCAGACAGTATATCAAATAAACAAAATACTGTACATTTATTATCTGCACAGCCATAAGTTTATATTGGACTACTCATTTCACAGAAAGCACAGTGGTTCTTACCTTTAGAAGTTCTTTCTGGTCTTTTTATTTGTAAAGTCACAAACCAAGTCCTCAAAGTCCAGCACCCTCACCAGCTCAGACTCTTGGTACTTGAAGCATTACCTTGTTTTGTTAGATCTTCTACTGTAGAAGTTTCTTCAGTAAAGTTAGCTGCCATTGTTAGCTCAGGTTGAACCTCATTTGTAGAAGGCAACGCTTCCAAGCTAATGTTGTTGGTTAGCTCAAAATCTTCCTCCTCATTTCTAGCTTTTAAAAAAAGTCAGTTGACTTCAGTGCTTACGTTTCCAACTGAAATGGATGGTGCCGCTTCCTGTCTGCTCTCATTTATTCCACTGTCAGTGTCATTTGTTGTCCTCTTGTTTTTGTTTTTTTGGAAAAAAGTCTGAATATCCATGATACACGGACAATGGTGAGCGTGGCTGTTTCTGTTTGAAAACAGCTAGTTTGCGTCTTAAGTCAGTGACCCGCCCCCCTCGAACTGTAGTTGGCAAGAATGTTGCCTTGGCTTCATTGATTGGTTGAATTGTATGACTGACAAACAGAGATAGGAAAAATAGAAAGATGTACACTCAGAGATTAAAAACAAACAAACAAAAAACTTCCCGTCCAGTCAGGGGGGGCACAGCTGACTCTGTGGGGGGGCAATGTCCCTCAATGCCCGACCATGCAGCCGGGCCTGGTCGGAACATACGTACATACTGCACCTTATACGTACAGTACTGTATTTTACCAAGCACTTAGCCTATCCTAACACAGTACCCTACATAATTATCAAAACACTCATACATTTGGGAGCTATAAGGAAGGGGAAAAAAGTTAATTTTCTACTGGAATGCTGGTGAAGCCGTTTCCTCCGTATTCTCCATTCGTGTACAACGTAAAACCGCCGTCCAGCTCGGTCCATCCTCTGTTTTCTCTATTCGTTTACGACGTAAAACCGCATTCACAGTACAGTTTTGTTTTGTTTTTTGAATATCCAGAGGACCAGACTTAGCTTTTTTAGAGAGTACAGAGCAGAATTCCTCCACAGCTACATTTACTGCGTAAAAACCGGAAACTGTGTAACTCAGCTTTTCAAAATGAATTTTCAAAAAAAAAAAATTTTATGGGAGGTGCATCGTAACCGCGAAACGTCATAACTCGAGACCGTCCTAAGTCGAGGACTACCTGTATGTAGAAAAAATATGTTTTAAACATTTGTTACATACGCCAAAAAAATATTTTTTTTATCAGAGCTTAAAAGTATGTTATTCAAAGTGTTTAGCATAATTTTGCTGTTATTTATGTGTAATGCCATAATAAATGTATGTTTATACCGTTTAAAAAAGGCCTCTGTTTTACACAATGTGGTGGGTTGCCAGCTGGGCATGTTTTGGGCTTGTTTTCGTAGAGTTGGTTGCTTGTTTCCATCGAAAATCTGGCCAACACTGTTCAGAAGTTACACAGCTCTGGAGAAACAACAGCTGAGCAAGAATGTAAAAACAGCAAGCAGAACAATACATAGTTCCCATGTGACGTCACATCTGTGGGTTGTCCTGTTTGACCCTCCCACAGGTAGGCAAAGCAGCAGTTGGAGCGCGTTCTACTGGATGTCCATTTTTCACGTTGTTTTTTTTGTTAATTTCTAATTAATTGCAATGGTTACTTCGTGTTGTGTCAGTGGGTGTTCCAGTCGGGTAGACGTTTGGGCAACGCGCAGGTTTCACTTAATCAAAAAAAAAGTAAACGTGAAGGATTTATTTCATCGGAGAAACTCAACAACCGCCCCATCTCTGCTTGGATCTGCTCAGAAGACATCGTGCTTTTGGCCGGTAAACAAAATATTCTACATAAATCATTTTGTGAAACAATGTTAGAGTACAACTGTCTGTGTGTTAGAGCTGTGTTTTTTATTTATTTTTTATTTAGCGACAGCATGCTGTGGCTAGCTTAGCATCTCGCTAACGGACAACGGCCTCCTCACGGTCCACCGGGACCGGCGGGGAGACCGTCCCAGTTGGAGAAGGAGGACGGGAGCCAAGTCGTGCGGGCGACGCGTCGGTCCCATGGGACGTGCCCCCGCGGCCGCGACGGATCCACGCCGTCCGACCTGAGCTGGAGGGACTCTCCGCTCCAGTGCTAACAACAGGCTAACTTCCAACACGGTAACACTCAAGTGCTGGTTCTGGTCCGTGTTCAGCCTGGACTGTTTGTGTTGGCTGTGTGTTATTTTAGTTAAACCTTTTTTTAGCTGGTTAGATATGATTGAGACAGTTTACACATCTTTTTTGGATTTAAAGCTGTGAAGCCGGTGTGCTGTGAAGCCGGTGTGCTGTGAAGCCGGTGTGCGCTCTTTGTAGTAATTAAATAATTAATGATATCGGAGTAACTACTTTGTGACAAGTTGTCTGATTCGTCTGCCATGATTTCTTTCTCAAACTCATTTAACTCGACCACTGCCAGTTTGCTCTTGTTCCTTGGTGAAGCTGTGGTAGCTCGTGTTTTTGTCCGTATAATTTGCTCTGCTAGTTCGCCATTTTGCCTTCTCTGCCTTCAGATGTGGTGCGGAAGCCGGTATGGGGGCGTGTCTGGGAACTATGTATTGGCGCCCCTCACCCTCACTGCTGGAGATTTTAAACTATGTGCTCGCAGAGCCAACAATATTTTAAAGGACCCTCACCACCCTGCCAATTTTCATACTCCTGCAATCTGGGAAAATGTATCAAAGCCTTAGCCCCTGATCCAGCAAGACAAGGAATGGTTTCCTTTTAACTCCAGTTGGGTCATCAATGGACTGCTAGTTCAGTTTAATGTTTTACCATTGAGTTGATGTTCAGTTTTATGAGTGTTTTACAAGTTTTTTGTTTTTTTCACTTGATCTTTTATATAATATTATGCACTTAATTTTATTGTCTTCTAGTATATTTTAATAGATACTGTTGCAAGCTGGGCAAACAGTAAATGGTAAATGGAGCTTACTTATATAGCGCCTTCCAGCCCCTATGAGGGGCCCCAAAGCGCTTTACAGCACCAGCCATCCACCCATTCATACACATATTCATACACTGGTAGCGGTAGTCTGCCATGCAAGGCGCCAGCCAGTCCTACCGGGAGCAACTCTGGGTTAAGTGTCTTGCCCAGGGACACGGCGACACATGGTGTGGGAACTCGGGATTTGAACCTCCAACCTTCCGATCGGGGGACGACTATTACCACTACGCCATGGCCGTCCCCGTGAAACAGTGTTTCATTGTAAATGTACATGTATACTGAACAGACAAATTACAAACTGTTTAAAAAACTTAAAAGGAGCATCACAACAACTGTTTTATTTAATTTGGTGTATTATGGTATACTGTAATATGCTTAGGATTATTGTCATTTTTTCTTAAAGCTGCAGTATGTAGTTTCTGTAGAACGCAGGACTTACGCCAAAATTACACCACACGCGTTACGGCTACGCCCCGCTCCGGTCCGACCTCCGCAGCAAATACGCACCCATTATAATCAATGACAGAATTTACACTGGCTCCGCACGGCGGCGGCGAGCTGCGGAGAGCGGACGGCAGTCCGTCAAAATTAGAAATTTTTCTATTTCTGCCGGACGCCGGAGCTGTGCCGGAGTCAACTTTTGAAGATTACGTCGCACCAACAGGAAAAGGAACGAGCACAACTTCCGTATTTACAAAATAAAATCACCACG
>JBBPBX010085285.1:0-10002 GCA_038048925.1 Garcialebias charrua
GAAGCATGTTGCAACCATCATGTTTTTGAAACCAGTGCGTTGATGAGTGTCCATGTGCATGAGAAAGAAGTCCATGAACTCAGAAAAAGCTAGAAGCAGCAGAAAAATGAAACAAAATTGCCTTACTTTGACTGAAGTGTAGGTAGACAGATGTTTTTCTCATGATCAAACCTGCATCTGATGGAACTGCTTAGCCATTGCTCAACAATGAATGTTGGGAGCATTTTAGGCCAGCTGTTAGTTCAGGCAGGTGTCAGTTCAGGTCTGTGGTCCTGATGTGAGCAGGTCTGTGCATCACATGAAGTTTTTTTGGTTTTTGGCAGCAGTCATTTAGGCAGAACGACACAAAGGTGATGGATGGAGGCAACATGCAGGACACCAGAGGCAGGCTGGAGGACAGGCAGCACCAGAGGCTCATCCATGAGGTGGAGCAACACGCGGATGAACTGTTGGAACACAACCACACACAGACGTCAGCACCTGCAGAGAACAACAACACAGACAACAACAACTTCTCCTTACCTGTGTGGTGCATGTGTGGAGGACAGGCTGGAGGCTGGACGACAGGCTGGAGGCAGAGCAGCAGGAGCACGTAGCACCAGCGGCTCATCCATGAGGTGGAGCAACACGCAGATGAACTGTTGGAACACAAACACACAGACGTCAGCACCTGCAGAGAACAACAACACAGACAACAACAACTTCTCCTTACCTGTGTGGTGCATGTGTGGAGGACAGGCAGGAGGCAGGAGGACAGGCAGGAGGCTGGAGGACAGGCTGGAGGCAGAGCAGCAGGAGCACGTAGCACCAGTGGCTCATCCATGAGGTGGAGCAACACGCGGATGAACTGTTGGAACACAACCACACACACACAGACGTGAACACCTGCTGATAACAACAACAACACTGACAACAACAACTTCTCCTTACCTGTGTGGTGCATGTGTGGAGGACAGGCAGGAGGTTGGAGGATAGGCAGGAGGCTGGAGGACAGGCTGGAGGCAGATCAGCAGGAGCACGTAGCACCAGCGGCTCATCCATGAGGTGGAGCAACACGCGGATGAACTGTTGGAACACAACCACACACAGACGTCAGCACCTGCAGAGAACAACAACACAGACAACAACAACTTCTCCTTACGTGTGTGGTGTGGTACGTATCAGATGTGTGGATGGACCAGGGGGACGTGCCGCTTTGGAGGCTGTCGAGAGAGAGGTGATGATTACAGTAGGTGTAGATGTAAGTTAAAACAAAAATAATAAATTAAAAGAAATTAACATGTCTTTGCTGTACCTTTCTGACGTTGCTGTGCTGGAATGTGAGGGTGGGCAGGTCAGTGATGGGACGGTGGAGTTGGTGGAGAGGAGGGGGAGGAGGAAGGTGTAGTAGGCTGTGAACATAAGCAGAGACAGTAACAGATTAAATTAATGTGTGTAACATGACAACTCCAAAAAATAACATTTCATTACAGTACGTACTGTACCTGGAGGGAGGGAGCAGGGGGGGGGGGCGGTTGTTGGGCGTCTTTCACTGGGGAGAGGGTGGGCTGTCCATGGCTTCCTCCTGGCTTTCTGCAGGAGGACTGGATGGCCTTTCAGCTGGTGGGATGTCCAAGGCCTCCTCCTGGCTTGCTGCAGGAGGACTGGATGGCCTTTCAGCTGGTGCACCAGCAGATCCTGGAGGCGGTGCTGTGACCTTTGTAAAATATTGCAGCATGCTGCTCTGCACCTTTTCAAGCTTTTTGTCATCCAGGATCTGCTGATAACACGCAACTTCATTGAGGACACCCCGACGGACCTTGGCGAACCTCTCACAATCTGAGTCCTGCTTCTCCATCCTCGCCAGGAAGCTGTGGAGTTCCTGAAAGCCCAGCACCATCTCCTGCCTGGTGAAGGTCGGAGGAATGACCTCCACCTCCTCCTCCACCTCCACTTCCTCATCCGGGACGTGCCTGTCGAGCTGAATCAGGTCGTCTGGGGACAGGTCCTCTCCTGATGCACCCAGCAGGTGTTGGATATCGTCCTGGTCCATGTCGAGCTCCAGTGACCTGCCCATCCTCACAACATCCTCGATTACACGGTCCACCTCCTGGGAATCGTGCACCCCCTGAACAAGCTCTGGACAGAGCTTCTTCCAGACTCCGGACATGTTCTGTTGAGTAACATGACGCCAGGAGTGGTCAATGTTGTACACAGCATCACGGATGTTGTATTTACGCCAGAAGTCTTTCAGCGTGAGGGTCTGAGAGTTCTCCGTTGCCTCCAAAGCGGCACGGATGACTCTCTGCAGGTAGTACGCCTTAAACGTACTAATAACCCCCTGGTCCATTGGCTGGATCAAAGAGGTGGTGTTGGGAGGCAGGTACACCACCTTCACATGCCTGTCCAAGTCGGTGAGAGCAGGGGGGTGTCCTGGAGCATTGTCCAAGACCAGCAGGACTTTAAAGACAATCTTCTTGAGAGTGCAAAAACGCTTGACTTCTGGCAAAAAGTTGTTGGTGAACCAATTTTTAAAAACTTCCAGCGTCACCCAAGCCTTTTTATTAGACGCCCAATAAACAGGAAGCGTAGATTTATCAATACCACTGAGGGGCCTGGGTTTATTAAATTGGTACACCAACAACGGCTTGAGTTTGCAATCACCCGCAGCATTGCCCCCCACCAACAAGGTCAAACGCTCCTTGCCGACCTTGTGGCCGGGTGCGGTTCGTTCTTCCCTACTGATGTAGGTCCTGTCTGGCAAACGCTTCCAGAACAGCCCTGTCTCATCGACGTTGAACACCTGCTGGGCAGTGTACCCGCCGTCCCTGATGATCTGAGCCAGTTCTGCTGGGAATGCCTCAGCTGCCTCATGGTCAGCGCTTGCTGCCTCACCTGTTTAAATGCACACAAAATGACACGGTTAAGCTGTTGTAACACTGTAATAAAAGGGAAAAAAGATTTTTTTTTTTTAATTCGTTAGTCGTGGACTACCTGCATTATTAAAAAATAAAAATGAGAAATTAAATGCTCACCCTGCACTCTGATGTTGTGGAAGTTGTTTCTTTTCCTGAAACGATCAAACCATCCTTTAGATGCAGTGAAGGTCTCTGGTCCATCCAACTCCCCTGATGTGCTGCTTGAAGTCCCTCCTCCTGCGCTTGAAGTCCCTCCTCCTGCGCTCTGGGAAGACGTCCCTTCACCCGGATCGCTCTGGGAGGACGTCCCTTCACCCTGATCGCTCTGTGCAGCCCCCTGCCCCCCCGCACCCCCCTGCTCCCCTGCACCTCCCCCACTCGTCCCTAGTTCTAGCAGCCTGTGATAGATCCTCCTCGCCTTCTCACAAATCACAGACATGCCAACTGGTATTCTGCGTTGCGTGTTGTCCTCCAGCCATAGCACAAGCAACCTTTCCATCTCAACTATTTTACCCGTCCTTTTTTTAGTGATTATGGTGGACTTCATGGGGGCTGAAGCACGCACTTGTTCCAGAATGCGCTCTCTGTCCTTCGTAATGGTCCCCACAGTCGACCTCGGTAACGATAGCCTCTCTCCAATTTTTGATGGTGTCATGCCCTGATCAGACATTTTTATTATTTTTGCCTTCATCTCCAGCGTGATCGTTCTGCGAGGTTTTTTCCCCTCTGCCGCGCCCGCGGACTTTCCAGGTCTCTTCGGAGCCATTCTTCAACAATTAGCGTACGAGCTAACGTGCTAACTCCTAAGGAGCAAAAATTAAAATTAATGCTAACGTTCACAAATCAATGCAAACGTTTGCTTTCGTCTAAAAATATTTCTTTGAGTACATTTAGTACTGGACCGTACCTGCCCGTTCGATGACCCGTCGAAAATTAGCGTCGAAAATTAGCTAACGTGCTAATTCCTAAGGAGCAAAAATTAAAATGAATGCTAACGTGCTAACGTTCGCTTTAGTCTAAAACTGCTACTGTAAATTAAAATTTATTACAGTACCTGTTCGTACGTTGTTTGTTGTTTTTTTTCTCTCGTTGTCGTTGTTCTTCTTCGTTCTCGTTCGTATGTCTCTTCTCATCAATCGCCGTAACTAACCCACGAGGGACAAAATGGCCGCAGCCCTTTAAATAGTTACCGCTTTACCTGTACGGATCCCTCCGCCGCCAGGTGCACTGCGGCTGTGTGTACATCCGCCAGAAGCCCAGCCCCCCCCTCTCGCTGGCGGTAATTTTCCACTGTCATGCGCAGTGTCACGCCCATGCCCAACAAGCAACAGCCAAAGGCAATCCCCTCCCCCACCTCGCCGATTGCCGTATGTGACGCAGTTACGCCGTAGCTCGATTATATACTTGTAATGGGGCTCGTTCGTAGGTCGTGCATCCAGTCTGCCGTAGCTCGATTACATATTTTGACTTGGTTCGTTCGTAGGTCACGTATTTTCTGCCGTACGTCGATGGCATTCTTCAACTTTGGCTCGTTCGTAGGTCCCGTGGTTCGCAGGTCGGTGGAGTCGTAGGTCGGGGGTTCCCTGTACAAACATTAGTGCAAATAGTTTCCAGGGCAAGTGAGGTGTTAAAGATGTCGGTCAGCACATCGCAGAGCTGATTGGCACATTCTTTCAGCACTTTCCCGGGTATGTTGTCCAGTCCAGTTGCTTTGTGAGAGTTGATCCTCCTGAGACTACTCCTCACTTCTGTTGCAGTCACGCTGAGGCGCTCTTCATCTGGTGATGAGTTGAGTCTGGTGCTGGGTGGTCTGTTTGGGTCTTCAAAGCGTGCATAAAACTTGTTGAGGGCATCAGGCAGAGATGGGTCTTTGGGGCAATGTACACTCCTCCCTTTATAATCTGTTATATAGTCTTAATACCCCTCCACATGCTCTGTGGGTCTTGTGAGGTGAACTGACCCTCAATCCTCTGTGCATATTTGGCTTTGGCCCTCTTAATGCCAGCAACCAGCTCTTTCCTTGTCTTCCTCAGCTCTTCTGAGTCTCCAGACTTGAAGGCAGTGTTCCTGGCTGCTAGCAGGGTGCAAGCTTCTGCATTCAACCAAGGTTTTGTGTTGGGGTAGCATTTAACATATTTTTTGATGGATACATTTTCAGAGCATGTACTAATACTGTATATTCTAGTACTGAGGATGCATATTGTTAAAGATCCACCAATCCTTCATTTTCAGCAGCTTCTCTAAAAACATTCCAGTCTGTCTTTTCAAAGCAGTCTCTTATCATGGGGCCACTGTCTTTGATCTAACATTTGACTTCCTTTTGTACTGGTTTGGAGCGTCACAGCGGGAAGGGGGAGGGGGGGGGGTAGATGGAACCATTAGAATGAATATGTCTAATGAAGTGGAAAAATCCATAAATACGTTGCTTCGCTGTATACGTCGCTTTATTATGCGTCACTGCTGACTCATCGCATTTGTTACATGTCACCAACCTGAAAATGTGGGCCGGTGTTGTGCCAAAAATTGATTGGCTGCCAAATGGCGGCCGCAGGAGCATGCACGGGAGGACTTTAACAAGAAGTTAACAAGATTAACACTTAAAAACAATTATTTGTTTGTTTGAAATTACAAACTGGATTCCAAAAAAGTTGGGACACTAAACATATTGTGAATTAAAAACTGAATGCAATGATGTGGAGGTGCCAACATCTAATATTTTATTCAGAACAGAACACAAATCACAGATCAAAAGTTTAAACTGAGAGAATGTATCATTTTAAGGGAAAAATATGTTGTTTCAAAATTTCATGGCATCAACAAATCCCAAAAAAGTTGGGACAAGTCCATTTTTACCACTGTGTGGCATCCCCCCTTCTTCTTACAACACTCAACAGACGTCTGGGGACAGAGGAGACCAGTTTCTCAAGTTTAGAAATAGGAATGCTCTCCCATTCATGTCTAATACAGGCCTCTAACTGTTCAATCGTCTTGGGCCTTCTTTGTCGCACCTTCCTCTTTATGATGCGCCAAATGTTCTCTATAGGTGAAAGATCTGGACTGCAGGCTGGACATTTCAGTACCGGATCCTTCTCCTACGTAGCCATGATGTTGTGATTGCTGCAGAATGTGGTCTGGCATTATCTTGTTGAAAAATGCAGGGTCTTCCCTGAAAGAGATGACGTCTAGATGGAGCATATGTTGTTCTAGAACCTGAACATAGTTCTCTGCATTAATGGTGCCTTTCCAGACATGCAAGCTGCCCATGCCACAAGCGCTCATGCAACCCCATACCATCAGTGATGCAGGCTTCTGAACGGAGCGTTGATAACAACTTGGGCTATCCTTGTCCTCTCTGGTCCGGATGACATGGCGTCCCAGTGTTCCATAAAGAACTTCAAATCGTGACTCATCTGACCACAGAACAGTCTTCCATTTTGCCACACTCCATTTTAAATGACCCCTGGCCCAGTGCAAACGTCTGAGCTTGTGGAGCTTGCTTAGAAATGGCTTCCTCTTTGCACTGTAGAGTTTCAGCTGGCAACGGCAGATGGCACGGTGGATTGTGTTCACTGACAATGCTTTCTGGAAGTATTCCTGAGCCCATTCTGTTATTTCCTTGACAGTGGCATTCCTGTTTGAGGTGCAGTGACGTTTAAGGGCCCGGAGATCACGAGCATCCAGTAGAGTTTTACGGCCTTGACCCTTACGCACAGCGATTGTTCCAGATTCTCTGAATCTTTTGATGATGTTATGCACGGTTGATGATGATAACTTAAAAGTCTTTGCTATTTTACGCTGGGTAACACCATTCTGGTATTGCTGCACTATCTTTCTGTGCAACAATGGTGGAATTGGTGATCCTCTTACCATCTTGGCTTCTGAGAGACACTGACACTCTGAGAAGCTCTTTTTATACCCAATCATGTTGTCAATTGACCTAATTAGTGTTAATTGGTCTTCCAGCTGTTCGTTATATGCTCAATTTCCTTTTTCCAGCCACTTATTGCTACTTGTCCCAACTTTTTTGGGATTTGTTGACACTGAAATTTTGAATCAACATATTTTTCCTTTAAAATGTTACATTTACTCTGATTAAACTTTTGATCCGTCATCTAGGTTCTATAAAATATTGACATTTGCCATCTCCACATCATTGCATTCAGTTTTTATTCACAATTTGTTTAGTGTCTCAGCTTTTTTGGAATCCGGTTTGTATAGTAAAGGTGTGTCTCAGACCAGCTTTTACTTAATAAATGCACTTTGATGGTCAAGTCAGCTGCATTTCAAAACCCGATTCGCGGAAGCAGCAGGCACGCGCAGAGGAATGAGCCTTTGCATTTCATTGAAATTTAACAAGATAAATACCAAAAACAATTATTTGTTTGCTCAAAATTAATATAGTAAATATGTGTCTCAGTCTAAATTTTACTTAATAAATGCACTTTAACGGTCAAATCAGCTACATTTCAAAAGGATGTGCTACCTCGGTGCTCCGGGAGTGTGCAGACAGGGAGGAAATCAGGAAGGATGAACGCTGCACATTTCTTCAAAAGTTAACAAGATAAGCACCTAAAACAATTATTTCTTTGTTCGACTTTATAGTAAAGGTGTGTCTCATTTGAACTTTTACTTAATAAACGCACTGTAATGATCAAACCAGCTTCATTTTTCCGGGGCGGCACAGCAAAATGAAGCTGATTTGATGGTTGCTCCAGGTGAGCTGGACAAAGATTGCAGGCTATGGCAAGCTGGTTGGGTCATTAATAGCCACTTTTACCTCTTGCATGACACAACAGCATGCCATACTACTCGAGTGCCATCTAGCAGCTGAAAATGGTAGTGTTCTATATTTTCAGTCAGAATGAATGAAAATGGTCATATCTCAGCCAAAAATTGTTTTATAAATATTGGGGAAAAAAACATAAATAAGTTGATTGGGCGTATAAGTTGCAGGGCATGCAAATTATACAAAAAACTGCAACTTATATGCTGAAAAATACAGTAACTTTTTTTCTTCTTCCTAGGGTTGTGTAAAAGACCACCGGCTGTGGGTGAGTTCCTGTAAGGACGATACTCCATACCCTCTTATTGGTGAGCCACCAAACTCATTATCTTCTACAAACACTTAAACACTTTAACAAATGTATGTTTTAAGATTGTGATTAATGTCCAAACAGATAAAATTATTTTCTTAAAGTTTACATTCAGAGTTTTAAACGGAGTTCCCCAAATCTTGAAGAAAAAACCCACCACCAACAAAAACCCATCTCACGTTACCTGCTAGTACTCTGAGATTATACTGTTATTAAATTATGCCTCCATAGCTGTGAAAATGTCCAAGTTATACCTGTTTCTGTTTCCTGAGGTTAGTTGGCTGTGGCAGCCATTTAGGTTCACTCCAGAAGTTGATCAGTTTTAGATATGCATCCAATAATTACTCAGTTTCACAAAAACCTGTTCAGTGGCTCGTTCATTTAGCTAACTACAGTACATGCATACAAGCACAGTCATAAACATTGCAGTGTTTTGCTTTTTAGCGATGAGTGCTTNCAAGGGAGTCAGATATGAATTAACAATATTTTCACATCAGGCACACATTGTATTTTCTGTGACCTTCAGTCTGTAAGGGCGATTCTGCTCCAAAATGATCCAATTCGGGACTTTTTCCACTGATCCAAGCTCTGACCTCAGATGTTGACCACAGCTGACCAGAGTCCCAATCCGAGGGTGATCTGTTCACCCTCTGGATAAGCTCGCGCTGATTTCAGATGTTGACCACAACGTCCAGAGTCCAAATCCGTGGGTGATCTGTTTCACCCTCTGGATAAGCTCACAAACAGCTGATTTCTCGAGGTCACGGCGCAGACCAGACGTCGGGTGCTCCAGGCAGTTAAGTCCTGCTGAAGTCTCCCCCTTTTGCGATAGACCAGTGCTCCACAAACGCCAAAAAAGCAAAGCGCTGCATCATAATCCAATATAATCCAAGATGCTTCACCTCCCCAGAGCACCCAGGAATCCACGCATGGCGTATCCTCCGTCACTCTGTGAGGGTGGAAAGGCTCCCCTTGTGCCTTCCTTCTGTAGAGATCTTGTTTGTAGAATCGAATGCCCAAACCTCCAATCCATCTTAATTTGCGTTCGAGGTGCTTATCTGTGGAGCTGCCAGCAGCAGGGGGGGGGAAGGACAGGAGAGGGAAGAGGTTGCGACTGCCTCCGTCGAGAGCAAGGTTGAAAATTTAGCGTCTGAAAATGGTTATGTTCAATCATTTCAGTCAGAATGAATGAAAATGGTCATACTTCAGCCAAAAATTTGTTTATACTGTAAATACAGTATGGAAAAAAAATCCATAAATAAGTCGCTTCAGCATATAAATCACAGGGCATGCAAATTTTGCAAAAAACACGACTTAAAAGGTAAAAAATACAGTCATCATATATTACATCATATATATCATCCATGCGTTATGACTTGGGCCATTGTACACATGACTTCAAAGCTGTTTCACAGATGAACTGACAAATGTGTGGTGTGGTGACACGGGTTCTGTTTATTCAACTAGTGGATGCTGAGCTAAAGGAGCCGATGCACAACTTACTGATCAACACTGCTGTCATAGATAATCTTTATCTTTAACTGAAGGTCTTCAGAACTTCTTTTGGTTAAGCGATCAGGCTTCACGTACACTTGATGAATCACCTAAAACAGCAGAAAAACAAAAGGAAATCAAACATTTCTGGCAAGTGAGCAAAGTTGTTCTGGGGTCGAGATGGTGTAGAGGCAGGGCAGCCGGCTCAGGACCAGAAGGTCTCGGGTTCGATCCTCAGTCACTGCATACCTCGTTGTGTCCATGGGCAAGACACTTAACCCCGAGTTGCTCCCGGTAGGACTGGCAGCGCCTTGCATGGCAGTCTGCCGCTACCTGTGTATGAATGTGTGTACTGTATGAATGTGTGTATGAATGGGTGGATGGTTGGTACTGTGAAGCGCTTTGGGGCCCCTCATAGGGGGCTGGAAAGCGCTATATAAGTAAGCTTCATTTACCATTTTCTTTTGTTATCCAATGGAAGGCTCAAACTAAACCATGAAGCATGCATGCATATAAGT